>MU616563.1:0-11484 GCA_025201705.1 Dissophora ornata
ACAGTGGGAAGCGAAGGGATGAGGGATGACGACGATGACGAAGCGATTGTGCATTGGATTGGGATGCAAACTCAACTCGACCTCAATGGTGGCGGCATGTCCGCTTTGGGGTGTTTTGTTGCATGTTTTAGATAGTGTAGCAAATGAGCGCATTTTGCAGCGCCATGCTTATCTTATCACAAACCGCGCCTGAAACAAGCGAGACGCCGGCTGTTTGCTGCAAGTGCTTGCCCATGCTCATGTCGGTGGAGGTGGAGAGTGAGGCGATGGTGGCGATGGTGGTTGCGATGGTTGTGGCGGCAGCAATGGATGCAGTAGTGAGGGCGGTCGCGGTAGCAGCGAATGGCCGTGTCGCTGGAGGACCCGCTGCCCGTGCGCACGCAGCCGGACCACGTCCCAACAACGCGGATGCGACAAATCCAATATTGGATTCAACGCTGATCGGACCTGTGCGCTTGGACCTTAATCTAAGACATGCCGAACAAATGCTTTTTCTTTTTCTTCGCGGTCTTGCATTGCAGCCCTAGTATTTAAACCCATCCCCTCTCCCTTCGGTTTCTTCTTCTCCTTCTCCATCATCACTTCCCACCCTCGTTTCATCCCCTCTCTCTCATCCCACCCCCACCCTTCTCCAAGCCATGTCTAATCTTGCTGCTGTTGCTAGACACGGAGGTACGCGTTTGCCTCATCTGCCCCGTCCACAACAGCTGTACGCGCATCTCCGCCCCCACACCTAACCCGCCTTCATAAACAATCCTTCGCAATAGGCTCTAAAATGGCCATCATCGGCGCCGGCTCTGTCGGTTCCTCCATTGCCTTTGCCTGCCTCATGCGCTCCGTCGTCTCCGAGCTATTGATCAACGACTTTAACACAAAGGTCTGCGAGGGCCAGGTCCTCGATCTCCAGGACGCTGCCTTTGTCTCCTCCACAAAAGTTCGTGTCGGCACCCCCAAGGAGTGTGGTCAGGCAGATATCATCGTCATCACAGCCGGAGCTCGCCAGCGACCGGGAGAGACCCGTGACGAACTTGTGCTGCGTAACGAGGATATTCTCAAGAGCGTTCTCGACGGACTGCAACCCATTAAACCCACCGCAATCTTGATGTTGGTCGCCAACCCCGTCAACGTCCTCACATGCATGGCGCAGAAGCTGTCTGGTCTTCCTCCTCACCAAGTCATCGGAACTGGAACCTTCCTGGACTCGGTTCGCTTCCGCGTCGCTATGAAGGATGCCCTCAAGGTCTCCGAGACCTCAGTCCATGCCTACGTTGTCGGCGACCATGGTGACAAGCAGGTTGCTGTTTGGTCCTCAGCCACGGTCGGCGGAAAACCACTTTTGACATTTGAGGAGGTCAAGAGTCTCGACCTCAAGAAGGAGGCTGAAAAGGTTGCACACAAGGCCTATGCCATCATTGATCTCAAGGGTGCCACTGCATTCGGCATCGCTGCCGTGGTCTCTGATCTCGCCCTGTGCATCACCCTCAACAAACTGTCTGTGATCCCTGTTTCGACTTATTGCGAACGCTTCAAGGCTTGCCTATCCTTCCCTGTCTCTTTGGGCGCCTGTGGTGTTGAGCGCATTGTCTACCCCGATATGAACGCGGACGAGGTCGCCATGGTCGAGGCGAGCGCTGAGAGCACCCGCCAGACTTGCTCCAAGTACTTGTAAAATCAGCCCCCCCAACACGCAGTATTCACCCCCCTTACAACAGGATCATCTTGTAATATAACTGTAGCGATAAACACACAAAAAACAGAAAGCAGGTGTATTTATTTCTTGTTCGATTGGTTTCCTTGATTTGAACCTGCACCGGACGCAGAAGCAGCACTGGCGGCACTTGCATGCGTGGACTGCGATGTCTTGAAGCAAATAATATTGTTTTCAAGGGTTATCTCATCGTCTTCACCAATCTATCAGAGAAATATTCCGGGTAAGAGAAGAAAAAAAAAATCAGACGTCACATGGCGGCCACGAAAACGTTCGCGTTCCAGGTAGCAGTCTTGGGTTTTTACCTTGCGGTTGCCGATAGTCTCAGCCCCGAGGTAATGCTTGGCGATCTCGGGATGGACGATATCTGCAAATTCCAGGACAGTCGTCCCAGGCCAGAGAAGGACACAGTCCCTGAATACACCTTTACCATTAGTATTGGCAAAGGTCGACAGACTCTTTACAGGGAAAGCAGGGATGAGCCCTAAAACCTCCACAGCCTTCAGGATCACGTCCTGGACGCCCGTGGAGCCATAACGATACAGCACCAGATCCTGGACCTTTTCAATGCGACTGGCAAAAAAAAAAAAAATCGGGAACAGAAAGAAAATGATAGCAAAATGAGAATTTGAAATCGGGGCGTGTTTGAACTCGAGATGCATCAGTTATTGATAGCAAGTCGGGGGATATGGCATTGCTTACTTTTGGAGTTTCTCATCTAATGGCTTGAGATCTGAGTCTGGCTAAACAAGAGAGGCGTATATCGATGAACATCGTGAGGTGAGGTTGCTGCGATTGGAGCAACCAAAAAAAAGCAGATGGTGAAAAGCAAAAGACTTACAAGATCCTCTTTTGTCTGAACATTGTCAGTGCCTTCCTCGTACACGATAAACTTTTGCTTATGCAGTTTTCTAAGGAATGTTTCTGCCAGCGCACTAGAAAGAACAACCTTGCTCTGGGTATACAGAATAGCCATGCAAAAACAAGGTCAGACGGCTGTCCCATTTTGCGGAAAAAAAAAAAAAAAAAAAAACTCTCGGCGGATGGTTGCTAGATCGTTTCGTACATACCTGACCATATTTGCGCATAATCTTTGAGATGTTTTTGTCAGAATCTGGCAGATCGATCTTGTTAAGCGCCTGTTAAACAATAGAACGAGAGGAGAAAAGTAACGGAACTCAGTATCGCTACGGCACTCGTCTACTTGTGAAAAAAAAAGATCCCTTCTTAAAAGGCTCCCGACTTACAATGATAGTGGGGAACCGTTCGTCCAGGAATGCATCGACCACCTTTCTAACTGTCTCTTTATCCCAATTGGCCATGGATTCCTTCACACCACTCCTATCCAGGGTTCGTTGCACCAACAACAATGTTGCTCCATATCCTGAAAACTGGTTGTGTAGCGTCTCCGCCGTTGAAGCCTCTGATGTCAACAAAAAGGTTCCGTATTAGAAACGAAAAAAAAAGTCTTGTTCCTGAAGTGAATACTGCAAGTACTTGCGAGAGCTGTTATATACGTACTGACAGCCACATGCCTTCGGACAATTTGGGACCATCTCTTGTCAAGATTTCCATAGATCCATGAGTGAATCTCACTTCTGAGCCATTCTATATCTCCAATGGGATCGTAGCCGACAGTCTCCTTGCCGTGGGAATCCGTGGTTCCGCTGACATCAACTACATGGATCAAGGCATTGGCGTGTCGCAGGTCGTCCAGGAACTGGTTGCCGAGGCCCTGCCCCTCAGATGCACCCGGAACTAGACCAGCAACATCCAAAATCTGGATCGGAACATATCGCTTTCCATCCATGCATCTCCCTTTGTAAACACAAGGCGTATGATGCACCAGAAAGAGTGTCAGCTTAGGTCTGATGGACAATGGTACAACGATACACGGCATATACATGTTCCATGCCCATACCATATCGAGGAGCACACAGCTTGGACTTGTCGAACCGCTTACATGGGCAGTCGATTGGAAAGTAGGCTACAATGCCGGATAGAGTATGATTTTAGCCAACTGTGTCCACAAAGATCGAAACAGAGACAAGATGCTGATACATACCGATGCCGTTGTTTGGCTTGATGGTTGTGAAGGGATAGTTGCCAACCTTGGCAGTGGCGTCCGTCACTATCTCAGAGGTGGAACGGTACAACAGGGATGATGGCGAGGTTATTGAGAGAGAAGCCCTAATGATTTGGGGGGCGGGATTCCTGAAATATCGTGCGGTGGGTGAGGGGAATAAGGTGGTTCCCTCAAGTCGACGGACCTGCGTTCAAGAACGAGGATTTTCCTGCGGATGGCTTTCCTACGCAGGCAATAATGACGTCCTTCATGGTTGGTGATCAACTGGGCTTGTCCGGTTCGAAACGGTGAAAGGAATCTTTGTGCATGTCGCCAACAACTCGTTGTGAGATCTCGGAGAAAGTGGCTTTGATGCGATCCATATTAAACGTTCTTTCTAAACTATGATCCTATCCTATCCCTTTTTTTTTTTTTCTTTTTTCCGTCCCCACGCACCGTTGAACAACCGTCCGTGAACTGCCTTTCCTTCTTCCCATCGGTCGGTAGGAACGGCTGAACAAAACAAAAGACTCGGGGACGCGCGCCAGGAGGAACACGATAACCAAAGGCGCGAACGCAAATAAAAAAGGGATACAGAGCACTTCAAATCAGCAAACACCTCTCCCATTCGCGCGACATGGACAACCTAGTGCTGCATGTGCAGAATGAGGTGGCGCTGGACGGAGAATCAGGCAAGCCATAGTCCCATGTACCATGGAACGGAAAGCGAAGCCTGTAGCCGCATGTGCTTATCAGCCTTATGCTCTCCATTTTTGAACGCTTTATCACAGGCTGCAGCTGGGACCGATTTTGGTTTATTGTCGACGAATTTCTACAGAGAAAGGAGAGTACAGCAGGAGGCACAGCATCTCCTCCAAAGAGCTTCCAGGGCATGAAGCGGACGGATGAAAAGTTTCGGCAGTTTTTCTGGAACAATTTTGTGCAGGAAGATGGAGTGCTGTTCTACAAACATAGCCCTGCCTCCGGCGAGGCTTCCGCTCCAACGTCTTCAGACCAAGACCATGCAACATCAAATCACGTATGGGCCCATTGCTCTGTTGGTTGGAATTATCTTTATGCTGCATCACCATTGAGCTGACATGCTTGATTTTACTTTTCATGTAGTCGAGGGCTTCGTATGTCCCATTCAGCGAATTGGTGGCGCTTGCACCATCAGAGATCTCGTATCAGAAGGTGACAGGGAACTACAAGGATGTGATCAGGATCGTTGCGAGCGAGGAGCTCCAGCGAATGGGTCTTCTGGGGTATTCAGGAGCAGCCACTCAGATCTCAAAGCAGGGATTCCAAGTTCTTCAGTCCATCACTGCGGCACGCGAGTTTGGCGCAACGCAGGCACAACTTGCAAAGCTTCACAAGATTGATCCCAGGAGCATGTTCCATTTTCTCAAAATCCTCATCGCGATGAAGCTCATCGTCAAGATCCCTGTAACGACCGATGGACAGTATACACTTCTCTGTCTCCATACGAAGTTTGCATCCATGAATCCGGGCTACAAAGCCATGAACTCGGACGATAGCTTTTCGAGTGCCGGACGAATGCTCATCACAAGCGACGGCGGACGGCGCTTTGAGGGTCTGCTTAAATCGGACACCAAAAAAGTCAGCTACTACAGCGGGCTGATCAAGCAAAAGCTAACTGACATTCTGGGGCGCTCAAAGAACCAGATCATGATGATCGAAGATCTTGCCAAGGCGCTTGTATGTGGTGATTCTCTTTATCTGCATGGTGCGAGCAACAGGGGCATAGTCCGAAATATGTCTCTTACCTTCTCTAACTCCCTTTTTAGGATTTAACCGATATGAACGTGGTTCAAAACAGGTGGTTTAATAGGCAAATCGAGCTCCTTTGCAAACTCAAATACATCAAACGTGTTCATGCCCCGGGTGTCTACCGATGCGTCCAACTGCTGCGCCCCTATGGCGCCAGTGTGCCTGCCGACGGTAAGAGATCTCTTGCCGATGCTTTTCTGGCTGGATATGTCCACTGCCCTGGCCTTGGTGCTTACAAATGTTTTTCTTTGTTTTGTAGAGATGGAGGCTGCTCAACTCAATTTGAAAAACGTCATTGCGGACGATGCTCCTCTGAGTGGTATCTGCATCGACACTTCAATTGAACATCAGGTGTTTAGGAATATTGTGGACTCAAAGGAGCAGGGCACTATCGCCAAGGTAGTTATCAGCTGCAATGAACGGCAGCCGGTTGTTTATTTGTTCTTGCGTCTCCTATCTGACACGGATCAACCATCCATCTCTTCTATTTTACTCGTAGGAAATCCGGCAGAAAATGAACATGCTGAACGTCAAGCTGTTGTCGAGGATTCTAGATACTCTCTGTAAACCGCTTCCTGGCTCAGAGAAGCCCCTTGTCAATCGGGTCGTAGAATTTGTAGGAAGGGAACGCCGATACCGATATTACTCTGAGCATGGCTTTAAAGCGAGCGTCGCAGAGGATCACAAGGATTACATTGAAAAAGCCAAGATCTCAACAGGGTCTGCCGCTCCCAAACGTGCAGCCCGAAAGTCGCGTGCGAAACAGGCTCCCACGTCAAGCGACACTCAGGCTGTTTTGACACCCGGCAATCTTGGAATTACTCTTGACCATGCCACCGTCACTGCATCCCTCATTATGACCGCTCCATCGCCTGAAGCGTCTGGATCGTCGTCCCAACCTGCCGATGGAGTAGACGCTGCCACCAGCTCTCTAACGGAACCTGCGAACGCTGCGACACTCGTGACGGATACTACCACGACAGATGCCATCGCCCCTGCCACACCCAGGATGCCCGAGCTGACCCAGGCCGCCACTCCAGAGCGGTTTATATCGGTGGCGTTGCTGAAGCGGAGGAAAGTCATTTTGTCAATTCTGGAACGAAAGCGGATGCTCGAAATTCACTCGTCACTTGTTACAGAATACCAACTGGAAAAGGCGCGATTGTTCCCAGATCAGGAAGAGAACAGTGTGATCGACAGGAAAACACTCTTTCGGACTATCAATATTTTGGAGGCAGAGGGTCTGTTGAAGGTATTTAAGGTGCAGAACATTCCGATGGTCGGAGGCGGCACAGTTACAAAGTCGTTCTGTCTCCATCCTACGGTGGAGGTAGAGTCGCAAGAAGTGCGCAAGTTTGTGAAGGAATGCAGTAATCGACACCTACTCTTTGGTTCGCTGGCCAACAGGCCTATGAGGAGGGCTGAAAAGGTTGAACTTGAAGTCGAGTCATTGGACGAGATGCAGCAGCGTCTGGGACAGGACTTTTACAAGGCCCCGTCAATCCCGTTGGCGGATGTAGACGCCGTGAATCCAAAATTAAAGGACGAGTCAGGGCACAAGCCAAAGCGCGGGTACGATTTGGATGGCTTGAGCTATGCCATGGAATACGGCTGGAACAAAGCTAAGATGATGAGGGCACTCGCATTTCACCGGCTCTTGCTGGATAAGCTTGCGTCAGCGGATAGAACCCTCTTTTGCTTCCCTAGCAAGCCGAATATCCTATCGACTTCCTGTCTATTTGACGTGATGTCTTTGCGCGTCTTTTTGATCGTTATCGGTATCGTCCAGGATCCCTCGGAGGAAAGCAGAGCTTACCTCGAGACGCACCGAAATTCGACCACGCCTCTGAATAGCCTGCCATCCCACATGAGGATGTTTGTGACTCCGAACTACAACTTTAAGAAACGCCTGCGAGAAGTTTTGGAGATCTTGGACGCACTTGGACTGGTATCACCTCTCGCGAAAGCCCCTGAAACAACCGATAGCGAGTCTCGAGAGCTGGAGTATGCCATCAACCATCTGGTCCTTAATATGCAGTACGAGGTCCATGTGAATGTCAGGGCGCCGCTTCATCCGCTGATGCCGGAAAGGATTGATGAGAATTTGACAGACCGGAAAGAGTACATGCTGCTGTCGGCGACGGAATGCAGGGAATTCTGGCTGGATCTTCAGGCGAGCGCGTCTACTATGAAGTACTTTCCAAAAGACAAGTCGTCAGGCCGACCCTGGAGCGACATCCGGCGCGACTTTTTGCTCAACTTGTGCAACAAGACGATCTGGGCGGAACCTATTCGAATCACTACTTCACAAAGAGAAAAGTTGATGCGTCTGGTCAATAAGAAGGTGCGATACATCCCTCCTTTCAATGACCCGAAAATAGAGGATGTTGCGCAGGAAACTGGCCTACCCGTGAGCCATGTACTTCAGTTTTACAAGGCCGTCAGGGCTGCTTGGCATGCCCACCCTATCACCAAGAGGTCGACTCGTTTGCGGCATGTCAGGAAAGGAAGGCAAGCGCTTGGGGAAGAACAGGAGGAGAATACTCGCAAGAGTATAAAGGCACCCTCTACTGGGATGGAAACCAAAAACCCTGCGCCGCAGGCTGATACTGCAAATGTGGGCCATCAAACCGTCATTGCCAATATACACGGAAGATTTGGTGCTGGAAAACCGAAACAAACGCGTGCCAAAAGGATTCTCTGGTCGGATGCTGACGACGAACGGCTGTTGCTGGGGTATGCTGTGACACGCTGCATCGCAGATTCGTACAATGTCAAGTTCAGCTGGCATAGCGTCGCGCATGGATTTTCTGGAAAACGTAGCCGAGAGATTTGCCGTCATCGATTTGACAAGTTAATGAGAGAAACGACGCTCTCGAAGCGGGTTGATGGCTATCGGGCGCAGTTCAGTGGTGTCATGAAAGAAATCTCTGAAAAGTTCGAGATTGACCGGAACCTGAAGAACTTTGACCCGAGCCCCGTCCTCGCGTACTTCCGGCCAGATGCAGATACTCCCATGTAAGTGAAGCTTGCCAGACTTTTGGAGGCCGATAGCATGAGACAATGTGGAGCAGTGTGAAGAACTGATGCTTTATGTTGAAACTTTGATCATTTACTGACATGCTGTATATTTATATTCTCTTTTGTGCATCGTTATCGTAATACTTTGCAGTGGTGAGGTGATGGACTCGTCACCGCTATTCAGAAATGTGAAAGATATTGAGCGATTGAACGTCGTAAGACACACTGAGCCACACTCGAGTTTGTACATTGAACAGCGGTTGCACCCAGAGTTGTCACTGCCACGACGACTGCAATTGATGAATATGATGCCGCCTACGATTCGAAGTATCGACCAGGAACTGGATGACGCGCCTGAGAATCTGGAGAAACCTCGTGTTATCTCAGGTGGCGACATTGGAGTTGGAGCCTTGACAGTGCGTGACGAGACTCTGGGAATTGAACACATTATCCTGACGCTCGTGAAGGCTGTTTACTGTCTACCTCGCCAAAAGCGACCAAGGAGCGTGATTCGGTCGATCTTGGAGGGATTTGATTCAAGTAAGGTGTTTTCGACCTGCGAATTAGCAAAGGAATGGAAGATCTTGACGAGTATCAGAAATTCGTCGTACCGCATCCCAGGCCAGAAAGTGGGTCGATCGGAGCGCTTTTCCGCATTACTGAATGGCGCCTACCCTCGGCGGTTGACGCTTGCCGCTTCGAGTATGGACGAGATATATGACAAGGCCGAGGCGCGACTCTTTCCTTTAGACGCTGGCCCAGCTGAAATTATGGCTTTCCTGACTGATGTTTCCATGGGTTGGCTGCAGCTGTCCATGGCCAAGTCCAACGGGGCTGGATATGCGACGGCGTTCGAGGAGCCTTATGGCCAAGGAGCAGTACTTCATTTTGATGTGGAGATGAAGAACACCAGAGCTCTTGCTGCACCTGTTCCGATACCTGCTTCGTCCAGGACCTTTGCCTTCAAAGGAATTGGAGTTAAAGAGGAGGAGTCAGGCAGGATTGAGGATGATGTGAAAACAGCCGATCCTGTAGATGAGCAGGAGTTACACATTGAACCCCAGCCGTCAGAGACTACGGACGAAGCTGAAGATTTGTGGCAAAAGGCAAGAGATAACGCAGATTTGGACTTGGAGAAGCTTCTAGAGACGATTCCGATCATGGACTGCCATCATCTGTACAGAAGCATCTATAATATCACCCTCAGGTCTGGAACATCTGGAATGGTTCCCCAAGACATCAAGGTATATGGCGCACTCTCTAGTATGGACTTTATTATTCTACATGTTTGGTTCCGTTATTCATTCTTTTTTTTTTTTTTTTTTTTTTTGTAGGATGCGTTGCATAAACAAAGTATCTCGTGCACGGACAAAGAGATAATGGACTGTGTCCGCACTCTCCAACACGCATCGCCAGAGATTTTGGTCAAAGTGGGAATGGCGCATACGAGGTTCGTGGTGTTTGGATGGCATCAGACTTGGACTGTCAACTATCGGGCAGCAGTGGAGCGCGTCCTCACTGACAGTGCCAAGAAAAACGCCCAGGAGCATGGTCGTGCAGACGATCCCCGCTACTGGATTGTGCCGAGGATGTGGAACAGCCTCGAGGGCGTGGTGGACCGTTCGATCTATGAGACCTGCTTGCACTCGGTTCTTTCACATATTGCGGAGAAACCTGGGATGTCCAAAGGCGCGCTTCTAAGGCACTTTCACAAGATGTTTCTCCCAGTGGAGATGGATGAGCTGATCGAGGAACTGGAGAGACGCGATGCGATTGAGGCCCAGTTTGGGATCCTCCCCAAGGCGACGATGTTGTTCGCCAAACGAGGTGTGTATAGACGCTGTGAGCGAGACACGATTGACGAGCGCAAGGTGACGAACCTTTTCCCGCGGCCGGCGTACTACTCCTATGTGGACATGTCGCTTGTGATTGCAGGAACAAATGTCGCAGATGTGCCGTTAGCAGAAGGCGAACTTGAGGCAGAAGGAGAGGAAGGCGAGGTGGAGGGTGAGGTGCGGGGCGAGGCAGAGGGCGAGTCGGATGAAGGAGGGGATGAGGACGAGCTCCAGAAGGAGCAGCCGGTATCCAAGAAGCTGCGCACGGAGTGATTACCTGTTTGAGTCGCATGTTCTTCCCCTTTTTGTTTTGGTCAAACACAATAAAAATGAAAGCAAGAATACATGAGAGTCGTACCATGTTTTTAATGTATTGCGGTAGTGCAGGGACTGCATGTGCCTGGCAGGCAGACGATGATGCGTGTGGACAACAAACCATTAAAACAGCCTATGACGAGTGACCCGGTCTTTTTTTTTTTGGGTGACACAGCCCGGCAAGAATAGCGACAGGCGGCAACAACAAGAACACGACATCCTCTCCCTCTCCCTCTCTCCTCTCTCTCTCTTTCTCTTTCTTCTCTCCCTTCCATCCTCCTCCCACCATCTTGTAATCATCCCACCCCCCACATAACCAGCATCAACTCAACACCACACCACTAATCACTCCGCAACACACACACGCTCACAATGTAAGTCTCTTTCTGAGCAACGAACATCCCAGTGCTCCCCCCTCTTTCCCTCTCCGTCTCGCTCCACACAGTGCTCATTCCTCCCCTCCTCGGCTCATGGACGCGGCAACAGCCCCATGCACGAACCGCACGCGAGCCCTCTTCGCAAATCGTTTCTTGCTCCGCCCGTTCTTGTTGTTGCTGGAACAAACATTGAGAGAAAAAAAGAAAATAACCACTCCTTACTCTTTTGACTGACAACCGAAATGTCTATTTTTGTCTTGCACACAGGTCGACCCCCTATGACCCTCATCCCGGCCCATCCTCAAAGACTGCCCAGCTGCAGCAGCAGGTCAACGATGTCGTCGGCATCATGCAGCAAAACGTAAGGCTCTA
>MU616563.1:11644-67680 GCA_025201705.1 Dissophora ornata
TTCTCGTTTATCGTCTGCAGTGAAAGAGATACATCGCAAAAAGATGACATCCCATACTCAAAAATGGCCCTCTTCCCCACTGGCTTTGTTTCTTAGATTGACTCTGTAAGGGACCGTGGCGAGAAGTTGGACTCGCTCCAACACAAGACCAGTAAGTCTTTGGCTTGGCTTCCCTCAATCCGTTTTGTGTTTCCGGTCTCTGCTGGGATAGAACGAAACCCCCTTGCCCCGGAAAGGATGTGGTGTCGATAGCAACAGGACAATTTTTTTTTTGGACACAACAACAGCCTGTCGGGATTAGGATGCGGGAATAGTGGGAAAGGGCAGTAGCGCATGCAACTACGCAATCACCTCTGTCTCACACTCTCCGTTCTCTCTCTCTCTCTCTCTCTCTCCCTTTGTGCGTGTCTGCACTGATAGCCGACCTCGAGCAAGGAGCCGTCCAGTTCAGAAAGGGCGCCTCAGGCGTCAGACGCCAGATGTGGTGGAAGAACATGAAGTGGCGCCTCATTGTCGGTGCAGGTATCCTCATTATCTTGGCCATCATCATCGGTGAGTTGTTTCAGGTTCCTTTGTGATAACGATAGTAATGGATAGTAGATTGATGAATCAGGGATGATGACCATAATCTAACCCCCTTCCCCTTTGTCTCCGGTCTGTCTATAGTGTCGATTGTCAAGGCGACCAAGTAAAGCGTCCGACAATGGCGAAATAGCGAAACACGGACACACAGAGAGACAGGAGCGATTGTTCGGTCCAACCTGTTTTTTGTGAGGAAGAGGGAAAACGGAGTGCCCATGGCTTCCCTTCCGCAAAGCTATTTCTTCTTTTTTGTCATCTGTTATATTTCCCATCCTTTGTACACCCTTGTATGTATCAATCCTAGTCATCTTGTATCCAGAAAGTCTGCCCATTAAAACAACATGTAGCCTCAAAAGTGAAGTGAAATGTGTGGACACGGGATGTCTGACCCTTGCATTTCATGTCAGTCGCATGTCCCTGTGATCCCTGCGGAAAGACGTCGAGTCAGCTACAATTACGTTCCTGTGGCATCTAGAACTTGCTCCCTGAAACAAGCTGTTCCTGACCCAACCCTACGCGTTCTTTTCTCTAGAGAGAGAGAGAGAGAGAGAGAAAGTATAGCTCGTAAGTTTGTGAATCAGCCGGGGTTTCGATTCTTTGCCAAGATAGCCGGGCCAAGCACCCAATCCAAGTTATATTTGCGATACACCTGCCCTGTCCCTTGCCAGAAAACGCTCTGATCGTTTTAGAAATAAAACAGATCTTGCTTAGCCTAGTTCCACATGGCATTTACGTAATAGTGTACTACAATCGCCAAGGGGAAATCCCGGAATCCGTGGGGGGTAGTGGCCAGAGGGAGTGACGGCTCCGTCTCCGTAGGCTCGGGAATTTATTCCGCTTCAGAAACGAATATGTCATGGCTCGTGTCGCCAAAGTCCACCGATCAACAAATAGGATTATTCAAGATTTCGGAAGGAAGATCTGATGCAACAGAACCGACCACCAAGAACAATGTTTTCTTGACAGCGACATTTGGTCTTTTGGGGGAGGGGGAGGGAGTTCCTTTTTTTTTCAGCGATCATACTGAAAAGGTTGGATGAACATGTCCATTAAGACGCTCGAACAACAGACTCGTAAAATCACCCGGGGGACTTGCAAGTGGAACGTACGCTACTCCAAGGACAATACGACAGGATCATGACGTTTGCCACCACGAGTCGAGGGACAAGGTATGCCCCGAAAATAAAAAATTCCCCGGTTTCGGCTCTCGCAAAGCGACTTGGGAAGACAGAAGCACTCTAGCTATTAGAGAGGAAGTCTGCTTCAATTCTGGTTATAATCTCCGGTGGGGACAGCTGGTCCAGGAAGGAGCTACGATGCGAGAAAATGGTTAATAAAAGTATAAGAGTAGATGACAAGTGCGAGCGCAAGGAGCATGAAATTAGCAGCAGAAAACCATCACCGGCCAACCCATCAGGAGCTGGACAATGGCAACGTACCCGGTGCCAGTGGATGCGAGGGACACGAGCGGCATCTGTGCGACACAAGAAGGGAGGGGGAAGACATTCTGTGATGATTCATGCAGGGGATGACAATATTAATGTCGCGTTGGGGCCATGGTCATCTATGTGACTGAACGGGCTCAATAAGGCAAGACCCTGCACGTGGACTGCCTAACAGCGAGAGTTGCTCTCCCGGTATCATGGCGAGTGAGCAGCTGCTGCTGGCTGGGGCAGCATGCATCGATTGCATGCATGGGAGCAAGCCGCCGATGATCTGTCTGGAAGAGAGGGAGTGAGGGAGAGACTGTCTATTGCTGGTGAGGACAGGCATGCCGATCTGCGCCAAGAAACGGATAGGAGAGCAGCGACGGCTGTGGCAGGAGGAGCGCGAGTGCGTGTGGATGTGGATGTCGCGAGTGCGTGCGTGCGTGCTGTCTGTGGGCGGAGGGCGAGAATAGATGCACAGCGCATGCAGCCAACCAACCATGGGCGCAAGGCAGCCCACGCTCTCGCTGCTGTCATGGGAATCTTTATCCCTTGGCTTTTCCTCTTCCTTCCTTTCTCTCTGCACTCTCTACTCTCTCTTCTCCTCTTCTCTCGGACATTGCCTTGCCATCGAATGCCACTCTAGCAACATCCACTCGCTTCCATTCTCTCGCTCTCTCTCTATTCACCCGCACTCTTGTACATTCGCCATCCTCGATCGCAACACATTCCAACCCCAAATCATAATCATACTCCTCGCAATGGCCTCATCCCCCCGGAAACTGGGCGTCTTGGTGGCAATCCCCATCAAGGGCAGGAAGCTTCTCAACAAGTCCGGCCGCAAGCAGTCGCCCTATGTCCAACTCAGACTCAGTGACCAAAAGAAGCGCACAAAGGCATCCCTGATTGCTTCCAACGAGCCAGAGTGGGACCAGGAGGCAGGTCTTCCTCCGTTCTTTTCCCTCCCTTCTGTTTCGATGACCCAATGACAATCCAGCAGCCCTTCCCCGTCTGACCAGTCAGCAACCCTCTCCGCCCTCTCTGCCCTCTCTGCTCTAGGTCCGCCTCGATGTTTTCCAAGGCAATCTCGACATGCACGTCGCTGTGTTCGACGAAGGCAAGAAGAACGAGCTCATTGGAGAAGGCACTCTGCTCCTGCACGAGGTCATCGACAAAGGAGAGCTGGATGGTAAGCAACTCCTCTCTGCTTCATCGCGACTTTAGTCTGCCCGCCAGGTGGAAAGAATAAGCAAATTAAAGGGAGAAGCGATGGCTGTGCTGTGTGCAAGAATAGACGGGGTTTGCTCTCCACACAATCGTCACCATCCTCTGTCAGACTGTCTCTAACCTTTTTTTGCTTTCACCGTCAATGTCCGCTAGTGTGGTTTCCAATTAAATCCAAAGGAGCTTCCGCTGGCGATGTCTATTTCGAGCTGACGTTCTACGCCATCGCACCGCCGCCAGCAGCAGGAGGTAGAGGAGTGCCTGCACCACACGCGCAGGTTCAGCATCCCATGATTAGACACACCCAGCCAGGATTCGTCCCTGTAGGACGTCCCCTTCCTAATGGGCCACTCCCGACAATGTATGGAGTCGCTCCTGGGCCTCCAGCACCTTTCCCAGGCAACACATACCACCCCCCCGTGGGATACGGCAACGTCAATAACGCCCGACCTTACCCAATACCCCAGCAGCAACGCCAGCACTCATATCCACTCCAGCAACCACCAATCACTACTGTACCGCCCTATGGTGCACCTCCCAACGGACCAGGATGTAATCCATCGTTTGGAGCAGGTGGCACGTCTCCTTTCCGACCCAAAACTCAGTACAATGCCTCGCCCCAGGCGGGAGTGTCAAGGCCAGCTTCAGGCGGACATCCCAACCACATGCCCCATCCAGTCCCCGCAGGTCATCGTAACAGCAACTTTGGCGTCCAAAACAATAATCCAGCAGCAGTCGGTTTCCCAATGACCAAGCATTCGCCACCCGGAAATCAGCGCCCAGGAGTGCAGATGCCTATCCCACGCCCTGGCGGCCATCCTAACAACAACACCCAGGGATATGGGCAAACATTTAATAATGGCCGGCCAAACCAATTCCCAAATAACAACCAGCCGGACAGGAGGCCACCGCCTGGGTCGCAGGGCGTTCCAATAGTAACTCCTTTTGTTCAGTATAACTACTCAATGGGCAGCTTTCCTTAAACTACCAATGTTTTACACCATTACACCGTAGATTAGGCATTTGTAGAAAACCACAAAGAAAAAAAAAATTACAAAAACATAAAAACCCCAAAACCACACAGCTATATTTTTTCTTTCATCACCATGTTCACACAAAATAATAATAATAAGGGGGTGTCTAGAATGGAAAGGACCGGTGCATCAAGAAGGCTTCGTCTCCGTAGATAGAGAGGTCCATATCATGATTGTTCACAATCTCAAATCCTCCTGCTTCCTGCCAAAACGGCCTTGTGCCCTGAACACTCACAAGCATGATTTCCTTTAGATTGGGCGCGCCCTTATGCTGATACCCTGGACCTGTCGATCGATCCCTGTGGTGATGGTGGTGGTGGCCTTGTTGAGATGACGATGACGATGCCGCGTTTTGCGCAGTCTGCTGCTGCTGTCCCACATTCCCGTCTGTGAGAGCAGGAGTCAAGGACTCTTCAAGAGCCTTCCATAACTTGGAAGCTAAACCTTTACCCCTCCAGTCTGGGTGGATGGCACAATCATGGATATAGTACTTTTCCATATTCTGATCATGTTCAAACGCACCCTCGTCCTCATCCTCAAAGCTCTCCTCTGTTTCAGTCTCATCGATTTCAACGCCGCTGTCGTCCAGTCGTATCTTCTTGGCCTGGGACGGTGTCGATGACTCCTGGCTGCCCCCTAAAGTTGGATTCGTAGCAAGGGTCGCGCTTGCTGCGGATCCGCCGAAGCCACCGAGACGATGCAGGGTCATGGATTCACGGCTGTAAGGGTGAGAGAACAGGTAGCCGACGGGCTGTTCCCACTGAAACAAGACTGTCGTCGTACCATCGTCATCGTCGTCTTCCTCCTCGTCTGCTCCTACTCTGTCGCTGCGTGAGCTCTGTTGCTTGCGGCCTTGTCCAAGGCTCTGATACCCTGGTTGAAGCGTGGAAGATGATGCCCCATGATAACCAGCCTCGCCCTCGTCGTCAGATTCATCACCACCCTCTGTGATATTGGGAGTACGAGCACGGATAATAGTCTCTCCGGTAGTGGTATTATCGCCGGTGGTTGTCGAAGTAGTGGTCGTAAAGATACTCGAGCCATCAGGCGCCGTCTCAGTGATCTCGACCACCGTGATGCCATGAATACCCTGCACCCAATCATCGTCATCATCGCCTTGTACCTCAATCTCGATATCGCCCATTCCTTCTCCTTCTCCGTCCTCCCCATCCCCTTGCTCGAGATCACGACTCCAAGTCAGAGTATCGTCATTTGTCAACACAGAAGTAGTAGCCAATGCAATAAAATTGCCAGCAGGGTAGGCTTCTAATTTCGACTGAAAGACCTCTGGACTTTCATGAAAGTCCGCTCGACCCGGGTACGCCAGCAACTGGATCTCATGGATCGCCTTCAAGTGCTCGGGCCGGGCTCGGATCACCGACAACGTGGTCGTCGTGCGGGTACGGACATCCAGAGGTGGAGACCAAGCGCGAGACATTTGATGTTTATCTGTTTTGCTGCTGTGTTGCGTGGGGGAGCGGGAGAGGGTTCTAGTGCTGTGCTGGAGAAGGGATGGTCTATGTGTGTGTGCAAAAGCAAGATAGTAAAAGAAAACGCGTGGCTCTTTTTCTTTCAGCTAGAAGAAAATAAACCAAGGATTGATTGGTAGGGTGATAGTGAGAGGGATGATAGGGAGAAGAAGGAAAGTGAGAAGGATGGGAGTGTGGTAAAAAGAGTGGGTGAGAAAAAAAAAATTAGAGACATTGGAGACATGTCCAGAATACACCACGTGACTCGATCAAGCAAAAAAAAAATGGCGGCGCTGGATTCGCAGACTGTATTATTTTTTTTTTATTCGCGTTTTGTTTTGTATTTTTTAAAAAGATATGATTATACTATAGATAAAGTGTCGTTAGGGTGCAGGAGAACGTAAATGGTCATAACAAATATAGGAGGGTGTGTCATTCACACGTCGTTACCTCAGCAATAGGAATTGCTGCTTTACGACGGCTGTAGATGTATCAAACATCGCAAAAACATTTTCAAAGTGTGTGGTGTAGGTTGAGCATAAAAAAAGATGGAAAAGAAAACAAGGTTTTCAGAGTTTTAGAGTGTCTCCCGACACGCCTTCAGGCACTCCATCAGACCTTTGATCTGGCTGGTCAGTACCTGACATTCCTTGGGACTCTCAGATATCTCCAACGCCAGTCGATAAGCTTCCAGCTTGATGAGGATCGTCGCGATGGTCTTGTTTGTCGCTGTCAAAAGCGCCTGTACCTCGGGCGAAACTGGAGCAGGAGGTGGCGCTGGAGCATTGCTTTCTGCGTTTTGATGAGTGGATATTCCCAGCGCATTTCCGTGGCGACTGATCGAGTGGTTCCGGGTGGGCTTTATCTCATGCCTTTCACCCTCTGAAGGATGATAGTCGGACGAATTTGAATACGTCGACATGGGACGCGGGCTGCCACACGAGCCCGGGCCTGAAGGGACAGGCGGGAGCGACTTGTTCGAAAACTCACCAACTTTGCGAACGATCTGGATGTGCCTTCTCGCTTCCTCATCCTCGAACCCCAGTTTCTATCAAAACAGAGAAGAGTAGATGCATACACATGTTAGTAACAGTTGTGATAAAAGAAACAAGTATAACAGGCAATTTCCCAGGACTTACATCCAACTCCTCGTTCAAATGCTTTCCGAGAACCTGTTGACTGGCTGCGCCAAAATTAGGAGAGGTTGTAGGAGGAAGAATAATAGAGCTTGACACTCTGCCAAGAATCTCGCGCTGGTTTCGGCCCATGGAAGGACTGGAGATGGGCGACGATACTGACTTCATACTCGGTGATGTGACGCTATGGATGTTGTGGTGATGCTGTGGAGGAATGGACGGCGACAGGGCCGGTGGTGGAGGCGGGGGCAAGGTCGTCGGTACTGCAGGAAAAGGCGACATAGAGCTCGGCAATGTTGGAATGCTCGCTGAGATCACTTTAGGCGCTGTGCTCGCTGCAGCTGATGCAGAAGCGGGTGTAATATCGCTGTTGTCTGGTGACACAATGGTATACTTTCCTTGCTCCAGGTCCTGCTCTCGCTGAAAGTAGTTCTCACAGACAACACAGTACTCCTTTTTCTCACGGCTCCTCAGCAATGGTACCTATCAACCGCCAGATATAAAAACAGCGAGCATCATTAGTTTGTGCACATTGTTCACGCACAATGCCATGGTAAAGTCTCCCAGTTGACGCTGCTTA
Source organism: Dissophora ornata (assembly GCA_025201705.1). Lineage (NCBI taxonomy): Eukaryota > Fungi > Mortierellomycota > Mortierellomycetes > Mortierellales > Mortierellaceae > Dissophora > Dissophora ornata. Next base: position 19,097 of record MU616563.1, read on the forward strand.
CCCCATGACATGCAGGGTTTGGACAAGGATCTTGCAACATGGCCCAGCCCTGCAACATCTTTAGTCCAATGAGCCGGGATGCGCGCTCGTTCTGCTCTCTCTTGGTCTCGCGTTCCTTGAGCTCTTCCTCGCTAGGCTTGTACACCTCTTCCTCTGCATCCTCGAAATCGTCGTCACTCTCCACTACTTTATCCTCATCGTCACCATCTGCTTGGGCAGGCTGCTGCTCTGGCTCCTGGAGAACGGACTCAGCGTGCTCTTGAGCTGCTTCTTGAGCTCCTTCGTGAACAGCTTCATCAACGGCCTCCTGGGCAGGCTCTTGGCTAGATTCTTCCGCTGGTTCCTGTTCCATTTCTTCTTCCACTTCCTGTTGCTGCTCCTCCACAGATACCGCTGGATCTTCCATAGCTTCCTCTGCTACGACGTCAGTTTCTGGCTCCATATCATCGACTTTGGCTGCACTCTCTTCTGCCGTAGGTGCTGCTTGAGCTGGTTCCGGGTTTTCTGCAGCAGTGGCAGCAGATGATGCGGGCGAGGATGATGGAGGAGGGCCTGAGGGAGGGCTAGGGAGAGGGCCACTTGCGGATGTAGGGGGAGGGGGAGGGGGCGTTGATGGAGGCAGGATACTGCCCGAGATGACTAGAGAATTTTGGGGAGAACGTTTCATATCCCGTGGCACCAGCTGAGGAACAGGCATGCTTGCAGGAGGAGGAGGCGACAGAGGCAAGGATGGAGGTAGTCCTGCAGGACGGGGGATCGGGGCCTTGCCTGCCGGAGGTGCTGCCATAGCCTTTCCTGTAGTTGTCGGTGGTGATGACACGGGTGGCATGGGCAGAGTTGACGATCGAGATGGGGGAGGTGTCGAAGGTGGCTGGGGTCCGGAGACTCCAACGTTGCGGTTGCCGACTGGACGCAATGCCCTGCGGGCTTCCATCATTGGATCCAGCACAGACGCACGGCTGTTCTGGGGTGCGGGGGTGCGCGGAGGATTTGGGCGAGAGGGTAATGCTGAGGTAGGGGCCGGTACCGTCAAGGCCGGGATGGACGGGGGTGGTGGCAAAGGCTGGGTAGGCTCAGCCTCTAGCTGGGATGACGGATTGGTCTCATCTTCCTGAGGGTCGACTGGCGGGCTCAGCTCGCAGTTGACGCAGATCTGGCTGGTGGCCTCGCGGTTGCGCATCAGAGGTGTCTATTTGGGTGACAGAACGAAGGGATACAAAACCGCGGTTACACTCTGGCTCCGTGGTCGAATATCAACAACCAAGCAGCATAGCACAAAAGTATGCCTCTCCTCAAAACGTAACTTACGCTGCAGTCAGGGCATCCATCGTTTAACATGGTCTACATGGCGGAAGCGGAAACGCGAGGCAAGGGAGAGAGTCGCTGTCAGCACCTAGTATAACAATGTACATTGTTGATCCATTTTTTCTTGAGCATTTGTGACATACCCATCCTTGCAGCATGTAGCTGCCCATGGCAGCAGAGACTTTGTCGGTGTCCATGATCTTGGTGGCGGCTGGTTTCTCGGGCGTGGCAGTAGAAGCGAGTTGGTGATTAGTCTCCACAGCGGCGACGGTGGTCATTCAAGGGGATGGAAGGAAGGATTAGAAGAGACAAGGCAGGGGTCAGGAACGGGGAAGTAGGATGACAAAGGGGCGGAATGGACGGTTGGGGAGGAATGGGTGGGTGTTGAACGAGGGGACGAAAGGGAAAAAAAAAAAAAAGGCTCCACTGTCGACACCGGAAATAGAGCACGGAAAAACAAGGTTGATGCGAGTCAGGTCCAGCAGCGCTGCGTTGCTTACACATTCCCCAACGGCTCTCTTTCTTTTCATTCTCTGAGTAAAGCTCAGCTCTCCGCCCCTCTCGCTCTCTCTCTCTCTTTCTCTCTCCACCGGCTCTTCTTGGCGGGAACAGAACATGAAATCATGTTTGTGTCTGTCATTCTCGGGCTCAGCTGTGCCACAAGAGCTGTCTCGACGCGCCTAGATTGAACGTGGTGGCTGACAAGGAGATTTTATTACAAAAGTATACAAGTGTAGGCTACAGATATGCTACATTTAGATCAGGGCATCTATCGTACGGAAACAAAGTGCCACTCTGGGACTGCCACAACAGACGGATCACGGATATCAAGTACGCTGCCGGTTGTCGGGTTAACAATCGGAACCCTAGAGGTCAATCTTTGTGGTGAGTACATTCCTGGCAAGGAATCGAACATGTCAACAGAGACCATGTCTTGTGGGGCGAATGGTTGGGATCCAGAGAGTGCAAACATGGGATCGTACAGGTACTGTTGCGGTTGCTGCGATTGGTGCAATTGGCGCAATTGGTGCATCTGCAACAACTGTTGCTGCTGGAAGGGCCAGTCCAACACGGATGCGTCCTGTGCATCAAGATATAAATCCATTAAGGATGTGTCAGATGCAGGGTATGACCCAGCAGAACCTGCAGATCCAACGGAGCTCATGGAGCTGTGCCTAATGGGCATGGCCGCTACAGAGGCGGGCGAGCCAACTGTGCTAGTAGGAAGGCCTGGGATCTGAAGAGGCGCCTTGCTTGCGGGATCAACGATTGCTATTGCTCTAGAGCGCAATGGGCCTGGCGATGAGGAGATGGAGGCAACATCATTCCTGGCGGTGGAGGCGGATTCGAGTAATTTTTCTGATAGCTAGGATATAGAATGACATGAAGAGAAAAGGACATGAGTGCTAGCAAACAAGGAACAAGAGAGATCAACGGCGGGCTGGCTGGGGCTTGGTGGGTTACCTCTGTTGCAGATAAGCTGGGACAAAAGTCGAGATCGTCGTCAAAGGACTTGGCAGCCTCTTGACTCTGAAGAAATTGCTCCAGACATATTGGCTGCTGATGGCGATGGTAATGGTTGGGGGTGGCCATGGCGAAGGAGTGCGAAGGAGTGAGTGAACAGAGAGGGAGAAGAGAGAGCGAGCGAGCGTAGACCGACCTCGGCTATATACTCTATGATTGTCCCTTCGAGAAATCTCCATCCTATTCAGCGCACGGCCCCGTGACGGGCGGGCTTTGGGGCACTCTGGGCTTTGTCCTCGCCGAGGGGAAACACGGCGAACCGGGGTGCGGACCCACGCTGTTTCATCGCCATCGTCACGGCGAGACACGGGTATCCCAATGTCCGACACACGATGATTGCCCACAGGCATGCAGACATGCACGCCAGCACGCACCACTGCCTGAGCACCAAACATATCCAAAAACAGCAATAGTACGGATCCAAAGAACACGACTCTCGCGCTATCACATGACTAGTTTATTATTGTATGCACCATGTCATGCTTTGGGAATACATATTTACAGACGGGAGACGTTGCCGAGATCCTTGCATGCAACCTTGACACGCTCAATCATGGTCTTCTCGGCCTCGCGGACCCAGACACGGGGGTCGTACACCTTCTTGTTTGGCTTGTTGGCGCCATCGGGGTTGCCGACCTGGCCCTGGAGGTAAGCCTAAGTAGATTGTGAAACAAACGAGTGCCAATTCCAGGTAAGAAGACCGAATAAAATGACACAGATTAAAACACCCACTCGTGCCGATGGTGGTCGTTCCGGCTTACCTTCTTGTTCTCATAAAAGTCCCTGATGCCCTTCCAGTAAGCCCACTGGGTATCTGCGAGAGAAAATTGTAGATCACCCAACACATCAGAAAAGACAAAATTAGATTCCGAATAGAGTTCATCTCCCATATTTGTCTCTCTCTCGAAACTCGTATCAATTGCTTACCAGTGTCAACATTCATCTTGACGACACCAAAGTCAACAGCGGTCTGGATGTCGATCTCCGTCGATCCGGAGCCGCCGTGGAACACAAACCAGATAGGCTTGTCAGACTCGAGCTTCAATTGCTCCTTGACGTAGGCCTGGTGCTTGCCGAGAAGCTCAGGGTGGAGCTTGACGTTGCCGGGAGCATAGACTCCGTGGACGTTGCCAAAGGCAGCGGCGATCGAGAACAAGTCAGTGATCTTGGAGAAGGCGTTGTAGATGTCGAGAATGTCCTGGGGCTGGGTGTAAAGCGAGGCATTGTCAACATCCGAGTTGTCGACACCATCCTCCTCGCCTCCGGTGATACCGATCTCCATCTCGAGATGGCAGTTGATCTTGGCCATACGCTCGAGGTACTTGACGCAGGTCTCAATGTTTTCCTCCTTGCTGTCCTCAGAGAGATCGAGCATGTGGGAAGAGAAGAGAGGCTCGCCGTGCTGGGCAAAGTACTCCTCATCAGCAGCCAACATGCCGTCGAACCAGGGCAAGAGCTTCTTGGCGCAGTGGTCCGAGTGCAGAATGACGGGGATACCGTAGGCCTTGGCGACAGCGCGGACGTGGTGGGCACCGGCGATGGATCCGAGGATGGCAGCCTGCTCGTTCTTGTTGGAGATACCCTTTCCAGCGTAGAAAGCAGCACCGCCGTTGGAGAACTGGATGATGATGGGCGACTTTGAGTCGCGAGCAGCCTCTGCAAGACAGAAGAGAAAGAATTAATTTAGCCAACTCAAAACGCGTGATTTGTGTATTCCGGTAGACATGAGTTTGATGAGTTGAGAGATGAGAGAAATGACGAATTACCAAGGGCAGCATTGATGGTGGAGGACGAGGTGCAGTTGATGGCGGGGATGGCGAATCCCTGCTGGGAGGCGTAGGCAAAGACCTTGCGGACGTTGTCACCGGTGATGACGCCGGCGGGGACGATATCGAGGATGCCCATGGTGGATTGCTGTTGGGAGGAGGAGGAGTGTGGGGAAGAGGTGTTTGGGTGTGGGAAGAATAAAGGAAAAGAGGGGAAAAGCGAGAAAATAAGTACAAAAAGAAGAGGAAAGAAACGGAAAGAAGGCGCGCGTTGGGTGTCCCGTCCGGCGGTGACTGAATGTCGTCGTACCCCAGCAATTGACACTCCCGCACTGTTGCTGCTGAAGGCGCGGGAACGACGCATCATCCCGGACCATGAATTTGTGATGCCTGCGAATAATGCCCCCGGATCATCTCTATTTTCAGGCACATGCAACGAAAAAAGGTTATTTCCGCACTCAGCGGAATTCGAGAACACAGGAACATCCCCGTCCGGGACAAGCCGCCGCCCTTGTCCATCAACAACTGCGTGGCCACGATCTGTCTCAAACGTGTTTAGGCCGACCTAGCCGACTAGACCCGCTCCGTTGACACGTTGTCATGCTGCCATCGAGGGCTGGTCGCTTTGCTCTAGAACCTGTTCACTCCCACACGTCCTGGGATGAAGTCAGAGTCACAGTCCCATTGAGGGTCACACAACCCCGACAGGGTCTAATTTCTCTTCCCACGCCGCTTTCTTCCTCTTCACCACCTCAACGAAAACATGACTTCGACCTCAGTCTCCTCAGTCTCGATATTCGACATCCATCTGATCGTCACCAACATTTGCGATCACCTGTCCTCTAATGACATCTGGAGCTGCACAAGGGTTTGCAAAGACTGGGCGTCCATCTTTATGCAGCACCATTGGCGAGATGTTTGGCTTGTTGACCGGAACCGGCGCTCACGCTTGTCCTCGCTATCAGCCAGAAACCTGGATCTGATCCGTAAACGTTCACACTGGGTCCGCGTACTTGCAGTCGACACCTGGAATACCTCATTCCTAGACACAAACAACTCTTTCGACAACTTGAGACGGTTTATTTGTAAGGAGCTCATTCATTTCGACCCCGACGAATTCGATCCGAAGGGACCTACAGCACTGGATTTACTTTCCAGGAACCCGAGACTACGTGTGCTGGAGATCGAATGCCAGAAGCATTTGTTTTGGAGCATCAATGATAACTTAATCCCTATGCTTCCAAAGCTCTCGCATCTACAGTGTTTCGAATGGGACGTTTCTGTTGGATTCGACCATAGGCTGTTTTTCACTATACTACAGAACATCCCTCCGTCGTTAAGAAATCTGGGTATTACCTATGAGGACAAGTACTTTGAACAAGGACAATGCTTCGACCATGTGACCAAACCGCCATATCACTGGAAGCTCAATGGTCTCTCCCGGTTCGCCTTCATGGGCATGGAGACAATGAACGAAGATCACTTCCTGATCCCATTTATCAAATCTTGTCCTTCCCTGAAGGATTTGACAATTCCGACGGTATCCTCGAAACATGTCGCAGGACTGATGAAAACCTTGGCCAAGGATTGTCCAAGACTCGAGAATCTGACTCTGAACTACGATGAGCACGGTGGATCCGAGGCATCGTACTTTGGAGAGATGCATCATCGATTTAAGAACCTGTCGATCGAGATTCATAGTGACCGTGAGAACAAAGTCGTTCCGACACTTATGGCCTACGCTGCCGAGACACTTCAAGTCCTCCAACTTGATCACGCACTATTTTTGGAGAGTTCAGACTTGGTGCGGATATTGGCCAGTTGCCCAAATCTAGAACATTTGTACGTTCGGAGTGTTTGGTCTGCACAACACGGTCCCCGCGTATCGGTTACATTGCAGGACTTGGTGAAAACGCCATGGAAGTGCAAACGATTAAGGTTCATCAGTTTGACCGTTACTGACGCAAAGGCAGCCCAGGAAAACAACTCGGCGTTTGAGTCGCAGGCAGCGGAAGGAGGCGTCGGGCGACAGCGGGAGACAGCAATGCTCATTCTCCAGTTATTTCATAAGCTGAAGACCCTGCCGTCTTTAGGCGACTTCGCGTGCTTTCACTGGCATGGCGAAAGTCTGAGGATGCCCGTTGACATTGGATTAGGATATATGGATAACGAGATATGTGTCGAGGACCTAAAATGGATGAAGCTGCAATGGCCTGCGCCGAATTGATTCTTAAAAGTAGTGAAAGCAGCTGCAATGTAGTAAGAGCCAAGATATCACTCTGTGGCTCGATGAGATATCCTTTCTTCGTGTGCATGTTGAACAAGCGTTTTTTTCTTCATGTTTGTTCTTTTATTTTGAACGTGAGAATGAGCCAGTAATGCACAGCCAAAGCTACAAGCGATGACATATCAGAGACACAGACAACAGAGGTTTGGCGTGTCCCCGGTAATCTAAAACCAGCGGCGGCGGCGCCATCCCCAACCGCGCATACCCCAAGGACCGCGCATTCTCCAACCCCAACCACCCATTCCCCAGCCCCACTTTGCGGGATCCTGCTCGTCCTGCAGATCCGCATACTTGCTGAGCTGTGCCAAATTCAGCTTTCCAACGTCGACATCGGCATTGATGAGGTGCCCAGCTTTCTCAGCCTTGGCGAGCTGGAAATCGGCCTCCTTGGCCGTCGTCGACAGCAACACGGGGGAGATGTACTCGTGGTCAGGATGGTCCTCAATGCCGTAATGAACGACCTGGCTAGGCATCATACCCGTGCCCATGTTCAGGTTTCCGTAGTTGATGGGTGCAGTCTTGGAGTTGAGGGTTGAGGTGAATGCGGAGGGGGTCGACAGGCCACCGACCGTCTGCTTGTCGATCGGGGAGGACTCGAGGCCGTAGGTCGGCTCGTCGGAGCCGTACTCGATCAAGGGCACAGCCAAGACCGTGGTAGCAAGGGCGGCAGTGAGAGTGATGAAGGACTTCATGGTATGGTCTAAGCACAGGTGATTACCGTTGGTCGATTGCTTGTTTACTTGTTTGCTTGTGCGCTGAGGAAGACTCGGAGGGGTATTATGTTGTGTTGCGACTACGATGGGTCGAAAAGGCCGCTTGAGCTGGAGTTTATTTATACAAGAACGCAAGGATCCTAGGACACTTGGTTTCTACTTTGCCATGCTCGATTCGTAGCACCGTTAGAAATATAAAATATATCAAGCTCGTTCATTTCCTACGCAGAGCTTCGGTAATTGCGCGAAGCGAACATCGGTAGATGCTAGACCAGTCGTGGCATGGCCGTCAAGAGGGCGGCGATTGGCGATCCGGTTGATGCCAAACATCAGTCGGATCAACAACTCAGGCCTACCTCCCGATCAAACGCCATCTCATCTGTCGCGGCACATTTCCTAGAAGCGTTTTAACAGACTTCCCATGGCAATATGTGTCCTAAACGGATTGCTAGTACTAGATGGGCAACCTTCTCCTCCAGCCTTCTCGCACATTTCCCACCCATCCCATTCCAGCATGCATGTCTCTCCACTACTCACCGTCGCTGCAACCCTCTCCGCTTGCGCCGCACTTCCCAAGGGTGAATTTGAGATCTACGGACCGAGTCCGTCCTTTCAGGTCGACTCGTCTTCGATTCTTCCTCCAGCATCTCTCATTCCTCCTCCTGCCCATACGCCGCAGGCACTCTCCCATGTCGTAGAGACATCAGACTCTGCGATCCAGCACCTTCAGATCACCAAGAAGCAATTGGAGGAACTTGCCAGCTTTGCGCTGAATGTCAAGTTTGACCTAGATGTTGTCTCGGATGCCTCACCCAAGGGCGGCGATGCTTCGTTGAAGGCATTGGGTACGATCCCGGTCCATTTGCGAATTAAAGAGTTGAGGATCGGAGGCGTGTCCTTGCCCAGAATCCACTCTGAGAGTCTGAACCAGAAGGTGGATCCCGTTAACTTTGGAAATATTCGGACATAAGACAGAGATACATTCTCACGGTCTTACCCTGTTGGGGAATATGATGGGGGGGGGGGGCATATTGCCACAAAGTCATAGTTTGTTCATTGATGATTCGGCAAGAAATAAAGCAGAAATCCATCTTGGTCATTTGCAATGGGGAAGATTATTATTAGTATTATGAGGAATGAGGGACTATTACTATCAGGAATTATTAGCTACGACTTGTTGGATGCTGTGCTATGTGGCAGCAATCTTAATTGCCGCTTGGGTATAAAAAATATGAATAACTAAAGGGCTTAATCCTTTCCGACGGTAACCAGAGGCTCCAGATCCGATCCTCGTCTAATGACTCCTGGTCTTTCATCCATCTGCACACGGACCGCATGATTATGACCGTACTTGTGTGCGACATTTTTCCACAAGCGACTGAACCTGTTTCCGGAACCAGGGGGCTTGCTAGATTTGGCTGCTGTGCCAGCCAGAACGTGGCCGGTAGAGATACTCCTCGAGATGTTTGGAGGAGGTGAGGAGGGGGAAGAAAGGGCCGAAGTGTTGGGCGCACTCATGTTTCGGTGATGACCTTGGCCTGGCCGGGTTGGGACAGGTCTCGCAGCAGGTTCAGATGGGGTCTTTGGGTATGCGGCAGGAGCCGAGACATGTCTTGCCTCTGATTCTAGACGGTGCGTCATCGAACCGGCTTCTTGGAGATGGCTATCGACAGAAGGCCGTGTCAACATAATGGCTGGTACGCACGCCGGCGGAGATGAGGAAGCTTCCGCTGTCTGCTGTTCACATGTAGCAAGCTGGGGGCTACCTAGTCCCAAGAGAATTACTAGCGGCTCTTCCGCCTTTGCGCCTTCTGCACCCTCTGCACCAACAACTGTGGCTGCAATCGTGGCCACTGCTTTTCCTGCAGATGATTCAGTTGAGAGCTCTCTCCATGGTTCGGGTTCCTTGAACGACACCGTCTTCCCACACTTTGCGCTGGCAGACTTCTTCAACGGGAACTGTGGCTTTTGCTGATACACTCGGGGCTGCGACTGTGGTCGGGGTCCTCCACGAACCTTCTCATCCCCGTTCATGCCCTTGGGCCTAGGCACTTCGTCTCGCATATGAAAGACCATTGCGCATTTGGAGGGGATCGGGTAGACATTATCAGTGGGCGGCTGTTGTCCATTGGACATGTACATCGACAGAGGCAGGGATCGAGCGCCATGCATAAGCCCATCTTCTGATGAATGCCGCCTTTGCCCTCGCAAAGTCGCCTCTGAAGCTTTGCTACTAACTGGCTTCGCCCTTGCGTGCGTAGATGTTGGTAGCGATGATGCCATCGTTGTTGCCGACATTCGCTCGTGTTCATTATCTTTGCTGAAAAACGCTGGGGTGCCCTGCACGGGCTTCGGCTCTGATTCTTGTGGCACCTTACTCAGATCACCATTTTTCATCTGAGCCCAAAGAGCCTCACCAACATTCTCTCCGGTGTTGCTATCGAGTGGTGGGTGTCCAGCTAACCCCCTGATTGCTGTATCGCTCTCGCTATCACCAAAGGATGCGAAAGGTGCATATGCAAAGAATCCAGATGGCGCAGAAGATGAAAGGGCCGGTTCGCCATCCATAGAGGGCGAAGGAGCTGTGGTGTGTCGTTGGGAATCTCGTTGGTCGCACTCAAATGAGACTCGCCCTGTAGCCGTGGCGGGGATTTTTCGGGGAGGTTGACCTGCTCGTCTCATGGTGTTTGAGATGTGCTTCTGCGTTAGATTAGGGGCGGAAGGGTGTATGTTTTTCAAATTGAGATCGAGGTTGAGGTGTCGAAGTCGAAGTGCTTGGCGCTGCAAGGGACGGAGAAGAAGGTGTGATCTGACAAAAGTGGGACGATACAGCGATAAGATTAAAAATATGGAGGCATAAAAAAATGAACGAGCGTTGAAGAAAGGAAGACGGAGGTTGTGGAGAAAAGGGAAAGGAGAAAGGAAAGGAAGCGCTGCAGGAGGTGGAGGAGGAAGAAGAGGAGGAAGAAGAAGAAAAAGAGGTACGAGGGATAAAAACGTCGAAAGAAAGTAAGGAACGGACAAGTTTGTAAGTGGAATATGTTAAACCAAACAAGGTTTTTCAACCTTCTTTTTGGAGTGTTGTGTATGGTCCTGTCCATGTCTTTCGACAGGCAAGCCCAGTGGTTGGACACGAGTGAGCGGGAAATGTACTGGATTCAATATCTGCTGCTTCTGCTGTTGCCGCTGCGTATGAGCTCATGGCTCTCGCCTTTTTGTCTTTTTCAGCCTTCGTGACCTGTCCGTCCGTGTCCCTGGCCCGGACCTCGTGTCCTGATCGTTCGTGCAGGTGTGTCCCTTTCCCCCTCGCTCTTGCTTTTCATGCTCAGCCATGACCATGACACCTCTTCTCCTCTTCGCACTATGTGCGTACCTGCAACTCTCCTTGTTGATATTGGCGTGATATCTCGCTGGCGTTGAAGTTGTGGGGTGATCAGGAAGACGAGAGGGGATAAAGATAGAGTTGTAGGCTGTAGCGGATGTGCTCTTCTTTTTTTTTTTTATTGTCTCCTGACAAACAAGCATGCTGAGATTGCAGTTTTGCATTTATTTGAGGTCAATATCAGGCGCAGTTTTTGCATGGATCGCCTTTTCGGATGTCAAAAAAGGTTCAGGGCTATTCATTCATTGTAAGACGATGACAGCATAGGCAAAAGGTGCTTATTTATTACTGCCTTTGTGTCCATGTTCGTAAGCTCGCAATGACTTTATCATTGATGATTTCCTATCCACATCTCTGATCCACTGCCTCCACACACAACGCTTTTGGGCGGTTGCCGCATGGACACACTCTGTGTCAGGAAATGCGGGTTCTGGTGCAAATCGAAAGACATTTTGCACAGGCAGCAAGGATGTTCTTACACACTCTTTTAAGCTGCAGGAAATATGGGTAGGCGCATCCATTTGCCAAGCCGTTTAGGACTGACGAGGATGGTACGCGTACACTTTCGGCAAACTGTTGCCAGATCCGAAGTTTCTCCGTTGGCTCTAGTCAACCTTAATAATTTCAAAAAAAAATTGGCAGGGGTTCCAAGACGACCTTTAAGGTGACTAGGGTCTGCAGTATGTACGCTACAAACACCAAAGCCAAAGAGCAATGTCTTCAGCACAACTGTAGCGACGACAACAGCAGTAACAACAACAGTAATCACATCAACCACACCGGTTAAACCTCCTACGAAACGAGTCGCAACCAAAGCTAAGGCAACAAAACGCTCAGCGACTGGAACAATTGCTACACCTCCCACCAAAGTACCGCGCAGAATCATTTCGCTGGCCCAAAAGGAACAGCTATCACGGATGTACGAGCCAAACGAGCAAAGGATCCGAAGATTCTGCTATCCTCCATTTGCAAATGGGAGAAATACAACTTCAGTTGCTGCGATGCCACTCGTATTATCTGGAATGCAGATGCTCTTTCTCAAAAAGTGCAAGAGTTAGGCCCTAGGAACTCAGCGAAGATCTCCAGCATATACCCACGGAAGATAGAGGGTATAGAGAGGGTGTTATACCTTAATTTCAAGGACGAGATTGACTAAAGTGGTTTCCATAATTACCTAAAGCCGCTGCAATTGACGTCGTTTAAATGCGTCCAACTCCTTCCAAAAGATATCCCTGAGAATGACAAACACTAAAGGAGATAGCCTTCCTGACACACCTAGAAACACTGCCTCTCTTGGATCCCAACATGACGCCTGACGCGATCGACTTCTCAGACGGCTGGCTCGTGGATTTCAAGAGAAACAATAACATTCATATGCATTGCGCACATGGAGAATAAGGTGAGGTTGATATGGTCCACAATTCAAAGAGATGGCAAGACAACTTTCTAGATTCGATCGGGCCGATATCTACAATTGTGATGAAACAGGCATATATCTGAAGACCTTGTCGAACAAGACGTTGTCTGATAAAGCTATCAAAGGCCGAAAGGTTATTAAGGATGCTAAGGTATCCATCCTGCTCTGTTGCAATGCTGATGGATCAGACAAGCGGACACTCTTTGCGCTTTGTACGGCGAGCATACTATCGCATCTTTCCACCTCACTTTCTTCGCTGTACTTGAGCCGCTCACCGCCCGAAAGGACTGGACGCGGAAACAGAGACAAGACTAAAGACAGACTTCCAGGGTGGTGGGTATATGACAATGGACTTATTCCTACATCCAAAGGTTGAGCAACTGATGTTGTTTTTGGAGTCTGCATAGTGCATTGCCCATTAGCAACGCAATGTGTCGTCCCTCAATAGCCGTATCGAGTCCCTCAAGCCAGATCTTGAACAAGTCCATTGTCATGTACTCACTACCCTGGAAGCCTGTCTTTAGTCTCGCCTCTATTTCCGCGTCCAGTCCTTTCGAGCGGTGAGCGGCTAAAGTACAGGTACAGCAAAGAAAGTGAAGTGGAAAGATGCGATAGTATGCTCGCCGTACAAAGCGCAAAGTGTGTCTGCTTGTCTGATCCATCAGCATTGCAACAGAGTAGGGTGGACACCATAGTATCCTTAATAACCTTTCGGCCCTTGACAGCTTTATCAGACAACGTCTTGTTCGACAAGGTCTTCAGATATAGGCTTGTTTCATCACAATTGTAGATATCGGCCCGATCGAATCTAGAAAGTTGTCTTGCCATCTCTTTGAATTGTGGACCATATCAACCTCACCTTATTCTCCATGTGCGCAATGCATATGAATGTTGTTGTTTCTCTTGAAATCCACGAGCCAGCCGTCATGTTGGGATCCAAGAGAGGCAGTGTTTCTAGGTATGTCTAGAAGGCCATCTCCTCCAGTCGTTTGTCATTCTCAGGGATATCTTTTGGAAGGAGTTTGGCGCATCTAAACGACGTCAATTACAGCGGCTTTAGGTGATTATGGGAACCTCTTTAGTCAATCTTGTCCTTGAAATTAAGGTATAACACCCTCTCTATACCCTCTATCTTCCGTGGGTAATATCCCGGAGATCTTCGCTGAGTTCCTAGGGCCTAACTCTTGCAATTTTTGAGTGGCATCGCAGCGACTGATGTTGTATCTCTCCCATCTGCGAATAGAGGATAGCGGAATCTTTGGATCCTTTGCTCGTTCGGCTCGTACGTCGCTGAGCGTTTTGTTGCCTTACCTTTGGTTGCGACGCATTTCGTAGGAGGTTTGACCGGTGTGGCTGATGTCATTACTGTTTTTGTTGCTGCTGTTGTCGTCGCTACAGTTGTTCTTTGGCTTTGGTGTTTGTAGTATGGACCCTCGTCATCCAATTTTTTGAGCTGGAATCCGAAAGTGAACCGTACACATCGATCTCTTGTCGTCAAAAAGTCGTAGGGGAATATATTTTTGATGTTTTAAATTGGAACTGAATAGAATCCTTTTTTTGTTGTTAAGATTTAAGTTCAATTGTTTTGTACGTGTTTCTTCATTTTACTCATATGCTGGATATCCATCTCTAGAACTTGTCATCGGCATCGCCTTCGCCCTCTTCATTACCTATCTCCAAGAAAACAATAACGTAGCTTACTGCGTTAAGAGCCATGCTAAAGTCTGCATCCGTCACGGTTCTTATGATTCCTTCCACCACCGAACGCCCATCCTTATACTCATCAGTCGCGTCGATGTCCTCAAAAGTTGGTTCCTCTAACACGGTGTCTTGAATTCCCTCGGCGTCTTGCATGGCAAAGTCCTTGAGGTAATCCTCTGCGACTTCCTGACGAGGACTTTATGGCTCGAATGTAGTTTCGTTCCTCTCCGTCACTCCATCATTTCGCTTGCTCAACTCCAACAGTTTTCATCGTCATAATCAGGGATATCAACGATGATTATGATACATGGTATACACACAACCCCGACAATCGTATGGCCTGATCGAGTCATACGAACACTGGGCAAGTAAGATCAAGAGAACCTCCCACCTTGCATGACGACAAAGAACAATGATACTTTTTTTTTTATAAATGTATATATGGAAAATGCTATGAAAAAATGCTATGCTGATGCCACTAGACTATATGATGATCGCTTGAAGTCTTTAGATGAGATGAGGGGTATGCTTCGACTGGTCGATTCTTTTTACGTACCAATAACTGGATATGAATGGGGAATTTGATGGTGAAAGGCGCATGTTTTTCATGCCGACGAAGCAAAACGATGCCTACCACCGTCCTTTGCAGGCGGATAAACATTTCATTGAGTCCATCGAAAGAAAAGAGAAGAGAGTGAGAAGTGGATGCCAAGAAAAAAAGAAAAGAAAAGGAAAGACTTGGTCAAGGGCATTCGCCCAAAATATCCCTCGATTAATAATGCTGGTCAAACATGGCACTCATGCTGTCCCTGCGATCCAAAAACGAGGTGCCGTTCATGTTGTGGATCTGGTTGCCAAGTCCGCTAGGCTGGGATGGGGTCGAGTTACGAACACCGAGTGGGTTCTTGGAGTAGCTGAGACGAATACCGCCTTTGACCGAGTTGCTCAGTGGGTTACCATAGAGCTCGCCCAGTGCCTGGGTCGCGCATTCAATGCTCTCGAACTCGACAAAACACATTGGTCCGTTCGACTTTGTACGGAAGCACAATCGGCGATAGCCCACGCAACGCGAAAACAATGCCCGAAGCTCGTCCTCGGAAGTGTTCATTGGCAGATTGCCAACATAGAGCGTGTTGCAGGGAGGATTCTGATCGCCAGGATTGACAGGTGGGCGGAACCCAGGAGAGGCCATCCCCGGTGAAGGCACGCTGGAGGAGGTTAATGCCGCAGCAGCAGCCGTGTTGATAGGTAAGCCTTGGAACCTGGGGTTGGGCAACTCGTCATTGTTGAAAAGCGCGCTGTTGAACCCGCGTTCAGTGTGCGCAGGAATGGACTTGGAGAGATATCCCGAAGTGGTTGGTGTATCATTATCCATGTCTAAAAGGCCCTTGTTGAAGCGCTGGGAGCCAGCCAATCCAATGTGACGGTTGGTGAAAGAGCTCGAGATTGAGTTGGAGAATGATCCGGAGATCGAGCCAGCTAAGCCTCCAATGTTGTTGCTGAAACTGCCCATGGACAAAGGATCCACCCTATTCATATCAAAGGCACTCTGACGGCCCAAGAAGGACGAAGAGAGTTCGGGCTGTTGGTATTGATTTTGTTGTTGCTGCTGAAGCTGTTGTTGCTGTTGAGCCGATTGTTGATGACGACCTCCAAAGGACTCTGCAAAGCTGAGGCTGGCCAGGTTGTTCGGCGCATAGACATCAGCATAAAAGTCGTAGCTGCTCGCATACTCATTAGGTGTGAGCAGGTCGCTAGGTAGTGCGGGGCTGCAGGGCACAGAATGGAAGGCATCGTATGCAGCAGATCCTGCGAGACTGTTGCGGTGCTGCAAAGGGTGGGGCAGCTTGCCGTTGCTAATGCCATTGTGGGCGCTGGTGATACCAATGGGCGTTGGAGGCATGGCAGCGGCCGGATTTGGTGCAGAAGAGGCGACCAGATCGTTGGAGAGTCCTCGACGGGTGTGGAGATTCTTCTTTGCCATCTCGGCTTTGAGCAGAGAGCCTTTCTCGGCATCGACCCTACGTCCGCTAAGCACGGTGATAGCCTGCAGTGCTTCCTGGTGTGTTCGGAACTTTGCAAAGCCAATCTATATGTCCGATTGATGGAATGGGGATTCATGGGTTAGAAAGATATCTGGTTTGTTTGATTCTCTGCACGCATATGCCTGTTGCTGCACCTGCTGCAGTTGCGGTGGTCGAGGCAGCGGCGGGTTGGCTACTCCCAGTGCATGTGTCATAGTCTATGTTTACTTTTTTATGTTTTTCATGTTTTCATGCTGAGATAACAACAACAATGGGAAAAAATGGTCGGACCAGGCATAATCTGAGCGTGCGGGCCGGCCCATGAGTGGTTTATCCAGACCATACCATCACCCAAAAAGCAGTAAAGCAAGCACGCCTCCTTTCCTTTTCTTTCTGCTCTGATCATATGTAGACTTACAATCTGCTTGCGTGGATTGACACCATTGACCCCGAGGGTGAGGGCATCGTCCTCTTGCTGATCCTTGTTCGGGATCTTGAGTGTGGCTGCCTCAAATCCGGGGGTGAAGACAAACATGTTTTGGAACTCTCTCTCTTGCATGTCATCCGGGAACCCGACGACAAAGATTGTCGAGATCTCTTCTTGCTGGTTGCTGCCCGCGCCATTGCTCACTCCATTGGTGACTCCATTGCCAGCGGCGTTGCTGTTGAGGGAGATGCCCCCGTTTCCAGTGCCGTTGCTGCTGCTGCTGCCGCTATAGCCGTAGAGACCGGAGCTCAGGGACGAGGACGTGGATGGATGGTAATTCTGGGCCGCCAGGCTTAGTCCACTCAGGCCATTGGTCAGGCTGCCGATGTGAATGCTATTGCCAGTACTGTTGTTGTTGTTGCTGCTGGTATAGTTCGATTTTGGGATGCTTGAGCTGAAGTAGTCGGACAAGCCAAAGGGGCCTGAGATACTGCCACTGCCTTTGAACGAAGATGAGTAGTCTTGGGATGCAGGAAAATGGCCATTGCCCACAATGTTGAGCGTGGCGGCAGTCATCGGCAGAGACGCAGATGAGTGTGATGCGGGAGAGATGGGAGAGCAGTGAGAGGCAGTGGGGGTGGTGGTTGAGGTTGAGGTTGAGGTTGAGGTCGAAGAGAGGATCGGTGAGGAAGAAGAGGAAGATGAGTTGGAGACGGAGTGGATGGCCATCTTTTTCTGAGTTGGAATAAAAAAAAGGAGGGAGGGGAGGATGTGTCCACAAGAGCAGCCCACGCACTCGGTGAACTCGTCAAAGTACAAGGATGAGCTAAGGATGATGTGATGAGCAGGTGAGGAAGAGAGACGGAAGAGGATGGAGATCAGGCGATATAGGGGGAGAGAGGTTGATGATTTGGTGGAAGAGAGAAGAGAGAAGATGTCTTTTTATGCGGGAGTGGAGTTTATTCCAGCCTGTTCCACTCCACGCATTGATTTGTACCAGAGATGAAGGAGGAAGAGGAGGAGGATGGCGGCAATGATGGCGATGGCAATGGCGATGGCAATGACGATGGCAATGATGACAATGATACCAATACTAGCGATGGTAATGCCGATGCCGGCAGCGAGGATGAGGATGCCGCTGATGAGGATGGCCATGATGGTCGTGACGCTGGATGAGGATGATGCATGAACAGGATGAACAGGAGCATGAAGCAGCTTGACGCTCTTTGTCACGGGAGAGTGGCCCGCACGTCGATTAAATGAACGGAGCGTGGCCAGAGCAGCGGCAACAAAGACAGCACATGCATGTGCTGGAATTGGAGCAAGGTCCCCACACAAGGCGAGCACAGGACTGATCTTCGCTGACCCCTCCTTTCGCCGCGGCAGCTTGGTCCGGCCAGAATAAGGTCGCCTCCGGGCTTGCCCAGGGCAACAAAAGGCGACCCACGAGACTATTCGCTCGTCTGTGTCAGAGAAAGGAGGAGGACGGATGTTTATCAGCATTGAATCATTGAATCAAGGGGAGACGGACAAGCTGCCCTCGCTCTTTCTCCGATCGACACCATTGTCGTCATCATCACAATCCAAGAGCACATACGCTCTCTCACCCTCGTACACACACACGGCAGACGCAGACACACCACACCGACGCAGACATGATGCTCCGTTGGCAATGGCCCTGGTGGCATTGGCTGCTATTGTTTTGTCAGTCCGAGGTGGCCAAGGCGGGGGGGAACACAAATGTGGCACGTGCCAAGACGAGGAACTGTTTTTTTAGACGAGGGAGTGAGATCTCCGTGGCCATGAGCCCCTTAAGGTTGCACACCCCGCAAATGGATGTTATTATCGCTTGGCCAACTCTGGACACGCCCAGGTGGATGTGTAAACTTATACAACCACATCGATCCACGAGCCGCAACTGCGCTCAACTACACCTTGACATGTACAACTGTATACCCGGGAAAGCAGAGGGCGATGACAACGCGCTGCATGATGCTCTCAAATTATAAGTTAAAAAAAATGAAGAAAATCAGTTCTCAGGAACAACTTTTTTCATCCGTGGCCCCCTTTACTACCGCTGTACATCTTCACACTCTTGCGCCCATGTCTGCCTCCTGGACCCAATCAAGACAAGCATAAACGGGCGCAATCAATAAAAGCACAAACAGATGCGGACAAAGAACCCGCGATCTCACTCGCAGCTTATGCTGTCGCTTTGGTCATCATCCTCTCGTCCCAAAGGTTTCTCCGAAATAGCGACTGTCCCGTTGCTTTATTACATTCCTATTTACGCCTAGAACTCTCTGCCGCGCGCCGTTTTGTGTGTTACCGAGCCATCGCCCCCGTCCACCCCTCCGATTCCAGTGACTACGACGCAACCAGAGCACCTTGGAAAGCGCCAGCCTGTTTGACATATTTTGCTCTCAAGTCTACTCCGGCCCCCGCCCTATCACTTTACCGACATTGAACAACTGTTTATATATCCCAGGATACATCCACCCCTACTCTGCTCTTCTTCTCTTTTCCTACTTCCTTTCCTTTGTCCCTCTTCCCCCCTTCTACCCGACTCTCATCTTTCACCTTTGTACTTGATATATCTTGCACAAGCACCTGCCATGACTTTCCACAATGACCACCCTCATCTGTCCGCAATCGGCGACTTTGTCTCGGGCATCGGCAGCAAGATCACAACCCTCTTTGACCACGAAAGCCCCAACGACAACGGCGGGGAGGCCGACAAGCACCGCCATGACAATGACCAAAAAGTCAGTAACCCACTCCTAGATGATCAAGAAGAGTGCGATGACTGCCGGGTTGAAGCAGTCAGGCAAGAGTACGAGCAGATCAGGCCCTCTACCCAGTTCAAGTGCGGACCTATCCTCCGCTACAAAGACATACAGGTTGATCGCCGTCGGTGGACTGGTTCTGCGCTGATTGTTACCGATAAAGATGCTCTCCCACCTCGTCTTGTAATTCGTGATCCTACAAAATCGCGCATGGGCTACTCACAGCCCAAGCACGTCGAAACCTGGGAAGGAAACCACTTTTACCGGTACGATATCCAACTGACGCTGATGGCCCATCGTGAAAAGAGGATCGAATACTGGTTCGAGACTGAGAATGACCAGCGGGTTGCCCAACCCCAAAAGTGGAACTTTCATGTCCCTGCCTTGGACGAGAACTTCAATTGGGCTTTTTATTCCTGCAACGGGTTCACTTCCGATGTTGAGGACCCCGAAAAGAACTTTCATGGCGCCAATCCTCTATGGGACGATCTCTTAATGGCCCACGATCAAAAACCGTTCCACGCTATGGTCGGAGGCGGTGACCAAATCTATAATGACGACGTGCTAGCGACGCCCGAGATAAAGGAGTGGCTGGACATGGGTGAAAAGGAGCGCATTGAGACGGTGTTCAATAACGAAAAGAAATATGCTACAGACAAGTACTATTTTGAGCACTATGTGCAGCATTTTACCACGGGCACCTACTCCAAGGCGCTTTCGTTGATCCCTTCCGTTAACACATGGGATGACCACGACATCCTTGACGGTTATGGATCCTACCCCACCAAGTACCAGCTTTGCGACGTTATGCGAGGTAAACTAATACTCCCATGAAAAAAAGGAACTTTTAAACGCATAAAAGGTTATTATTATTTCTCTATTCTTAGCACTCTCAATTCAATGTCCATCACCTCATAGGTATTGGTGCGTCGGCCGCACACTTCTATCTCCTCTTCCAGCAGCATACCAATGCCAATACTACCAACCAAGCTGGCCTCCAGACCTCAAATTCAGGCAAGGGTTGGAACTGCATCACTCACTTTGGCAAGCGCACTATGGTCGTCCTGCCCGATACTCGATCCGAGCGATCCAAGGAGCAGATTCTTTCAAACGAAACATATGATCTACTGGAGAAAGAGATCAGGGCCAAGTTGCTGCCTACAACCAAGCATCTGGTCATTGTCCTCGGAACGCCGCTGGTGTACCCGGCCATGAAGCTCTTTGAAGAAGCGCTAGAGAAGATGGGAGACAAGTTGTCAAGAGGAAGTGTGATCGGCAAGATCTTTGGCAAGTGCAAGGCATTTGAGAACGTGTTGGGACAGTTTGGTCCAGAACTTCTAGACGATATGGTAAGATACTTCGCTATACACCGAGAGTCGCCATGCTCGATCATTTGTGCGGCGTGTCTTCTCTTTAAAATAAGATTAAAAAAGGACAGTTGTGATGGGCTGTTGCGGTGGTCTGTTTGTTTACCACAGGGCGCAGCTTGGCATTATTTTGCGGCGTGATGAAAAGTGAACGGCCAACGGATGTCTAATATCACACCGCCTGCTTTTTTTGTGGTATAGGTTGACTCGTGGGCCTGCACTGTGCACACACCTGAAAAGAAGCGACTCGTTGAGTTGTTGCAAGTGATTGCATCCCAGTGCGATGTTCGTGTAACCTTTGTCGGTGGTGATGTAAGTTTGCTACTCTCAAATGCAACTGGCCGAATGCATGTTTTTGCATGACATTCTTCCCAGATCGATGCTCATCCTTTGCCATATTTATCAATTTAGGTCCATGTGGGAGGTGCTGGTCGTCTATTTGGTACCAAGAGCACTGACCGATTGAGCGATCCCTACGACATGGTCCAAATCATATCCTCTGCCATCGTGAAGTATGTTTCGATTCCATCCTGCTTTTCAAATTCATGCGACAATGCCATTTTGTCAAACTGTAGACCCCCTTACTTATTGCATCCCATTTATCTTCTGTTCCTGGTATTCATGCACTTGCGCTCTCTTTTTGAATTCACAGCGGCCCTCCTCCCGGCGCAGTCATCACAGCTCTCCACAAAACAGCGAAGACATATACGTTGAATGAATACACATCTGAGCAAATGACAGAAATCTTCCACGAGGATGTAGACGGCAAACCACTCGAGCAAAAGAAGCTATTGAATCGCCGTAATTGGTGCGAGGTCCGCGAACGCAGCTCTGAGCAGCAATTGAAGTTCACGCTTCGCGTCGAGAACACTGATCACGTCGGTGTTCAGAAGTACCCGATCATCGTGGATAGTCTTCGTCCAACTCCTCGCGAGGCGTAGATGAGAACTAAGCCGAATCTTTAATAAATTTCGATTTGGCACACCCGAACCGATCGATTTTAAACACTCCGCCAGACCAGTAACCGAGCATGTTTCTTGTCTGAGTTCGTCCTGGATGGTGGGATTATCTAGGGCGACGAGGCGGCTATTCGAAAGGACTGTAAAATTGAAGGTAATGAGCAGTAAGTGAGTAAGTGTTATGTGTTCTGGGGCAGTGATGGGGGGAAAGAGTCGCATGTCTCGTAGTTCCAGTTGAACACGAAGGAAATCTTTCCTTTCAACATGATATCCGTTTGTGTTAATATAGTCTACTTTATTTTAATACTATATACAATCCGTTCAGTCTTTTCGGATTTTTCCTCTCGCTGTGAATTAAGTGTCATACGAAAACAGGGTTGAGAGGAAGAATACTCGACATCATTCCTGCTATTGTCTTTTTACAGAGCAAGAGCACCGATGAAGCAGACAACACCCAAGAGAACAGACTTCTCGGGCGTCATGAAACCACTGGCAGAGCTATGGGTCGGCGAAGAGATGGGGGCAGCAGTATGGGTGGCACTATTGGTGCTGGTGGCAGGGCTGGTGCTGGTGCTGGTGCTGGTCAAATTGCCAGAACTGCCGGACTGGTCTTTGGCAGTGATTGTTCCAGTAGCGCCCTTCAGGCAGTTAGCGCCAACGCCGTCCTTATAGTTGACAATGGTGGCATTAGGGAAGGTGCGCTGGTAGGTCGTGCCGTTGGTCTTCGTTCCAGAGTTGAAGCCGCCGGCCAAGCTGTTGCAGGTGCGGTTACCAGGAGTGGTCTCCACAATAGCGTGATCAGCACCGTCGCTCAAGATCCAGCTAACAGAGTCGCCGGGAGCAATGGTGAGCTCCTGGGGGGAAAATGTGCCATTAACGATATTGACATCCCAAGTCTTGGCAGCAAGGACTGGAGCGGCAATAGCGGCAATGAGAGCGAGAGAAGAGAACTTCATTTTTGGCAATGTGTTTGATATGAGTTTCTAGGAAGAGGAGTGCGTGTTAGAATGAATAGGGTGAAAACGAGGGGAGCCATCTAGGCCTTTATATCGTTCCCCTTTGGTGTTACTCTTGCTAAACTCATACCGATTCACACGAGAAAAATCTTGGGTGTTTTGATCCTGCCTGACTCGGCAACCAAAACCGTTTTTTTTTCTACTCTCAGACATATGAGCAAATCCTGTCTCCGAAGATCAGAAAAAAAAATCAAGAACAAAGCCGTTGAGCGTATATTTTCATCAAAGATACGATGAGACGCGTCTCTGGAGTAAAACGTGGGACATCTCTCGATCAAGAGTGGTTTCTGCTTTCACTGCGGCCCCATGGTGGTTTCCCATGGGACAAAGTAGTAATCAAGTCACACAAAGATTGCTTCGCCCAAAATTTGCATGTCATGTTTCTGTTGGGATGTGCTCGCCCACGATGACAAACGTTGCCACAATCTATAATCTCCACTTTCTAGCTCTCAGTCTGCAAGATAAACGACCCTTGTTTTGACTAAGAAGGACCGCCAGGGTCTCAGGATTGTTGGCCGTATATTAACAAATCCAACTTGATCCACCCTAAGTAGCTGTGCCTCATGAAACTTTCGCCACCGTATTTTGTTCTGTTTGTTGATTCCATCTGTTCCAGATCTCTGTTCCGCCCGATCCCCGATATCGTGCAAGTTTTCGTCCCATAGTTGGCTTCGAGAACCGCATCGTTGACACCCAAGAAATCAGCACCAATTAGGTTGACACGCTGAAGTGGCCATTGGGGGGAGACATCGCAACCTCGATGCATCGATTGTTAATTTTCACGGTCATGGTATTACGGGGATTGAGTGCTTCAAGGGGCTTTCCCAGAAAAATGCACTCAACGTATCCTCGCACAAGTATGAGAATGAGGCTCCTGTATGGGCAACAAAGTGCACTCGCTTGCTCTTTCCCTTCCACGAGACGACCGCCATGACGAATAATCTGTGGTGTCATTCCCAATAATCCCCCTAATCGTGTCCGAGATGATATTTCCTTGATTGCTCACGTCTGAAAGACATTCGTGATGCAAAGCAGTCGAGATATCACTATTCACATCTCCTAACGCCACATCGTTGTGAAAACAACCAAATAACTTGCTATCGAGTGTCGCACCCGTTGTGCTTGGTTTTAAATTGAGTAGTATGAGGGAGCGGATGGAATAGCAACATGACGACTCCAATAGAGCCCGCAGTGCACTGTGCGAACGAAACACACTCAACATTCGTCCGTCAAGACAAGTCGTGTTGCCAATGTATAAAAACATCATGATATCGTCACGTCAGGAGCATACTGCGTGATTTTAATAGCAACACGTCTCACTGGTATAGCATACAACGTAGCTTCATACCATTCTTCTTCGCAACCACGGCCCCATGGAGACATGGGATTTATTCAGCCAGCTGTCAAAGGGAGTATTTTTTTATTTTTTTTTTTTTTTTTGGCAGCAGTTTCCTACCCCTTAATCTATACGGCTTTAATGTCACGTGTTTAGAGACTTTGGTTTAAGGTATTGTCTGTAAATCCTGTTTAACAGGAACAGCTTCTGTGGCGCAATTGGTTAGCGCGTCTGACTGTTAATCAGGAGGTTGGTGGTTCAAGCCCACCCAGGAGCGTATCTTTTTGCCTTTTGCCTCTCTGTCGTCGTCAGAAGGATTAATCTATTCTTACCCCCCCGTGAGCATCTTATTCTTACGGGGGTCATCAACTCCTGCACTAAGTCCATGTAAACCTTCCCAATCTTTGAACGTCAATTGCGCAACAACCTTTTATGCTACTCCCTACTCTTCTTAATATATTTCTTGTACCCGTTTCCATGCCTATCTTCTCATGTAGTTCACTTCTTTTTTTGTCCACTATGGGCGAACTGAACAGACAATTAAGCACTCTCTGCATGCAAGTGGGCATCAAAGTTCATGAAAAAAAAGAAGTGAACTACATGAGAAGATAGGCATGGAAACGGGTACAAGAAATATATTAAGAAGAGTAGGGAATAGCATAAAAGGTTGTTGCGCAATTGACGTTCAAAGATTGGGAAGGTTTACATGGACTTAGTGCAGGAGTTGATGACCCCCGTCAGAATAAGAGGCTCACGGGGGGGGTAAGAATATATTATTCCTTTGGTTTACTGTAGACTACTCTATTGTATTATTCTGCGGGTCTTCCTTTAGTCTCGATTGGCAGGAAGCACATACAAATGCCGGAGATTAGGAATGTAGCCGAGGATGCATATAAAGGGAGGTAGGTGCTGACCATCAGCATGGCACCGACTATCAGAGGAGATATAATGCCCGCCCTAGAAGCATATAAGCATAGGTTAGCATACGAAGCGAGATTTCAAGGGGAGGGGTATTTTGAAGTGCATTTTTTTCTTTTTATGCTTACAGTCGAGACATAGCAGCGGCAACACCACACGCGGTGCCTCGGATCTCTGATGGGAAGACTTCAGGCGTGTACGAGTACAAGACTGCATACATCAAGGTCGAGAGTAAATTGAGGATGGCTGAGAATGTCGTCATAGCTGCATGGCTCGACAGGGCCGCAAAGAGGATGGTGGCCAGTGCAGCGCCCAGAGTCGAGACTGCCATTGTGTATCGTCGGCCGAGTTTACTTTCGACCATGACTGTAGCCAACTGAATACGAGGTTGTAGAAGCCAAGTTGCATCAGTGAATGTTAATAATTAGATACTGATTCTCAAACACCACGACAGCGGCATCGCGCCATCGCAAAATAACGACCACATACCACAGAGCCAGGTACTCCTGATACTGCGTAGATCAGGATATCTTGATACACTTGTCTCAATGATTGATTGCCGTTCTGACCGTGCTCCTGTAAAAACTTTGGGTAAAACACATTGAAGGCCGTGTACGCAAACGCGACTAGTGCCCAAATGATCCAAATCAAAATCGTGCTTAGTCGAAACTTTGAGGACATCAACGGTCTCAGTCGGTTGACTGCGATATATATCTTGCTTTTCCAATGGCGGCGATGTCTCTGTAAAAGACTCTTATATTTTCCGCGAGGTAGTTCTTGAAGTTGTCGGAACTCTACAGGCAATCGTCGGGTTGCCGCGCCAAACTCTGTGGAGGTACGCGATTCGCTCGTGTCGGAATCAGAGGATGAGTCTATTCCAGACGAGGGATTGGAGGCAGACTGGCTGAATCGACTGGTCAGGGCCTCGATGTTCTCGTCAAACATATTGGACTGGGCCTCGCTATGGTTGATCTTGAAGATCCTGCGCAAGACAATGGCGGCCTCCTCGCGTCGGTTGTGATTGAGGAGAAACTTTGGTGATTCCTCGAGTCTAAACAAAATGACGCGGCCGACTACCATGGACAACGTCTATGTGATTAAGACTTGTTAGCCACAGTATTCAAACATGTTTTCAGCCAATGCCTTAAAAAAACGGCGTGCGTTAAGCGCGTGCGGGCGAAGAGAAACCCACCACACCACCTAAGGCAAGAAGCATGTATCGCCATCCCTGTCCTTGACAACCACCTGGGGCAGAGGTTTCGCAGCTGTACTGTGGTAGTAAAAAGTATCCTAGGAGCGAAGTTGCCACCGCACCGAACGAGAAGAATATCGACAGGAACGTCAACAGGTACTGATTTTTCTTTGGTGTAAACTCGAGAAACAGTGCTCCTACAAAAAAAAAAAAAAAATAGCCGCCAGCGAATAAAACACATTAGTCCAGCATGGAACAGGTCAAAGTGTCACTTGTTGGAATCACCTTATAAAGTTTTCGCGGAATTTACCATCCACCTATGAGGGTGTATTGAGGCACCAAAACGTTTTTTGCGGCGAAGAAGCAGAGGCAAGATTGAGTTGAAACGCGCTGTACAGAGCATCATCTCCCGATGGGGTTAATTCAAGTGACTTACCGGCATGTTCCCGCCAACCTGAGGAGGCAAACAAGTAAATAATGCGCGGCCCATTTTTGGCACGAGATTGTTAGTGAAGGTCTTTGACAAACCTACAGCTTCAAGCGCGGACTAGATACAATGCTCATACCCCGAATCCGAGCAGAAGGATTAAGATGCAGAGGAGCCAGTAACTGTTGGCAAAGCTTGCGGCAATACCAAAGACTGTAGTGACAATCAGGGTGAAGTTGAAGGCCTGTTTGCGTCCATATGCGTCCGCAAGCATCCCCCAAAACATCGCTCCAAACATCATTCCCACAAACATGGAGCTTGAGAGGATACCAATGTACTGATCCTGGATCTCGAATTGGTCTATCGAGGCGATAGAGGCATGTTTACGGTATGTTTATGACATGGAGGGTTTGAGATTTTTCTCTCAGTTTACCTTGAACGCGGGGTAGGATAAGGGCGATGCACTGATAAAAATCACATCGGTCGTAAGAGAGGGATGAGCTGTCAGATCAAAAAATATGTCCCTTGATCGGTTCTGTCCCGGAGCAAGTGCAGTTTGCTCTGTACTTCAACGATCATCGTCGGCATCCATCAACATTCTGCAATTGCAGCGCACGCTCACCTGTAGCCACATCTATTAGAAAACAAATGTTCACAAGGCTGTTAGTGACAACCTCGGGCAGATGGAAAGGACGGGGCAGCAAGGAATGCTGCGTGCAAATAGCGACGGACGTGATTCTTACATTGTCTGCAAACCAACCTAGCCCGCACAGCACCTGTTGTAGCGATGTAAAAGGAAGGCATGACAGCACCGCTTTGGTTACAAACACGACTCTCAATGCAGCCAGCCAAAGGCAGCGGCGAGGTCCATTGTCTTCAAGGTGGTGTCGGTCAAGGAACTGTGTTTTTCTTTTGTTAATTTACCAGTAGCTGCTTTTGAAACTTCCCCATGCCGATATCGTCCATAAGGTCGTCAAGAAGATTCATCTGCGCGAGTTGCTCCTCTGGGGAGAGTGAACGTGGCGGTGGCGGAGGTGTAAAGCGCGCAGGTATGGACTGAGGCGTCAGCCTGGATCGATCAGTTGGCGTGGCTGGCATGGTGATAGTATTATGGTTTCTTATTGTCAATGTCTATTGAGCGGAAAGGGTGCGCCTGGCGAGCGGAGAGGGTATTGCCAAACAGAGGGTATCAAGGGAGTAAGTTACGCGGCGCGCAAGAGATTGTGTGGCAAGCGCGGCAATGGAGGTAATGGAGGTAATGGAAGTTAAGGCCCGGTGGAATGAGCGACGAGCGATGAGGAAAAACGAAGAGGCGACACTGCGCACCGCTGTCTGTTTGCTTTTTATGCGAGCGTCGTACTGGTGCGCCTTTTGGTCGTCTTTGTCATTTTGCGACACTTCCCCTGGGCGCGCGAGTCGAGGACTGCTAAACTACCCTCCCTCAGGGCTAGACGGCGTGCGGTAGGGAGCCTGTACACGTTTACACGTTCGCCCACAGGGTGCGGGAGTGGCGTGAGCCTGCCGGATGGAGGTATATAGAGCTGTGATTCGATGTGGCCATGTCGGCTGTGTTTGTTGGGCGAAGCCCAAGTTTTATTAGATAATAATAATAGGTAATAATGTGTTAGATATTTCCACGCCTCAGGGTGCAGCGGCAGCAACAGGGGCAGCAGCAGGGGCAGCGCTGGCGTGATCCACAGAGGCCGTCGATCCCTCAGGGGCAGGCGCAGTAGCAGGGGCAGGAGCAGGAGCCGCAATGGCAGCCTTCTCATCATGAGGTGCCTGAGCGACGTAAGGCGGGGAAGGACCATGATCGGGTGAGGTGGGCTGGATGACAGATGAGGATCTCATAACTGATGCAGAGCGCGAAATGGAACCGTCGCCTGGCTCTTTGAAGGTAGAAGAGTGGGCACGCTTCGAGATCTCGCTCCACCACTCCAACATTTCCTCTCTCGAGTTCGCTCTGAGACTGAGAAATAGAGAGTTTGAATAAAAGACAATGATGGGGTAAGGTTTAGTTAGGGTTTTGTGTCTCGGGGAGGATCTTGCTACACGATCATCATTTGGCAAATCGTCATGATGGAGAGCGTCGAGACTTGTACTTACGTGACAGTCTGAGTATCCTTGTGCAAGAGACCACCTTTGCCCTTGCCATCCAGCGAAAACACGTGTTGCTTTTGGCCGGCTTCAGCGTGGGCTCCCAAGGTAGCTGTAGGGATGAAGATCGAGTGTTCTGGGACGGAATCCTTGTCCAGATCGGCCGATCCAAAAATATGGAGCCAGCCGGCGAGAGTCAGGACAAAATATTCATCCTTCCAGGACTTGAGCACTGAGGACTTTCGGCTAAGGTGAGCCGTCTTCACTGGAATAACATAGGGGCTGTCCTTGCAGGGGTAGGCCAGATCCTCGGGGTTGGTATCGACAAGGTCAGAGGGGAACAGGCGATGGCCATGGCGTTCCAAAAAGTTGGTCCACTCGCTATCTTCCTGAAGAGCATCCAATGCCGTTTGGGTGGGAGCCCACGACTGGTTAAAGTCATCTGTGGCTTGGTACTCCGAGAAGGATGCAAGGATCTGCTTGAGCTCCTTGACAGTGTGAGCCTCAAAGGTCTTGATCTCTTCCTGGCACTGCTTCAATGCGCGAGCAAAGAGGTTCTCCTCATTGACCTGTTTGGCCAATTGGCGCTTCAGGGCTGCGTAGAAACAATCGCGTTGGCGTGAATATGAAGCTCAACGATAACAGCAATATTAAAGGCTCGCACAGGAGAATGTGACTATATCGCTGTTGACAACTTACCAAGGTTGATCACGTACGGGTCGGAACCCATCTTTTCCATGTCCGGCTGGTGCTGGCCAGACATGTCGTAAAGACCAATGGCCTTGGCGAGGCTGGCGATTTTTTCCTGTGTGGCCTCACGTTCCTTGAAGACTTTGTTGCTGTAAAGGTTGGAGTCAGCCTTGAGGGTCTTGACCCTGGCCTTGATGTCCTGCTTGAGTCGGCGCAGGTTCTTGACGATGGTCTCCTCGACAAACCGGGCAGAGCTGGCATGTTGGTCACTCCTAGTCTTTGCAGAGTCCCTGATGCCAATGCACACATCCTGGAGTCCACCCTTGCCCAAGAATTGCTGTCCATCCTTGAAAGGAACCACAATCACGCCCGAGGCTTTGTTCAGAGCCTTGCTGACTCCAGTCTCGACCTGAGCAACTTCGGTAAAGTATTTCTGCAAGTTCTTGACGACGCCTCTGAAGGCGGCGAGGCGGTTCAGGAGGATATCGGCAGGGTTGAGACCCTCACCATCCTCACCAGCGAGACCCTGGCGGCTCACGGTACTCGCGTTAGAGAGGCCAGTACCATCACGCGGGTGCATCGAGTGGTTGGTGGGCGACATTGGTGAGTCGTTGTGGGGAACCTGGGCAGGTGAAGTGGCGTGAGAGACATCGGTGGAGACTGGAGGAGTGACAGAAGCTACTTCGGGTGATGGAATAGAAATGGGCGAGAGAGGGCTCGCCTCACCGGCAGGGACAGAGGCGGGAGTGACGGCATCCTTTGAGGGGAGGGCGTCAACGGCCATAGCGGGAGCAGAGGCAGGAGCAGCCGCGGGGGCGACCGCTCCAGGTGGTGCAGCAGCAGGTGTCTTGCGGCTGAAGGTACGCGAGAACGCCTTTCCAAATGTAGATTTCTTTTTCTCTTCCATGTTGAATTCGAACCTGTCAAGCTTGAAGGAATGAGAGATGGATGATGAAGAGAATGTGAGAGCGAGATGAAGTGAAGAAGGAGAAGAAAAAAGAAAAAAAAAAAGAAAGAAAGAAAAGGATCAGGTTGGAGCGAGGAAGCATCAATGTGATATCTGACTTCAGGAAAATGGGACAGTGGTTCAATTGAGTTCAACCGCCATTCATGCGTTGGGATGGAGCTGAACACAAGAGGGGCCTTTCTTTTTTTTGCTTAGCACATCTGCTCATCTTTTGCGAATCGTTGTCCCGATAAACACTAGTGAATGGTAGTGATGTCCACTCCATCGACACGGCCCAATCGAATACGCTGCTTGCAAAGCTCAGAACTGGGAAAATCCAGCTGTTCAGTTTGGATTCAGAATGTCCTGGCCATGCTGTCATCGAGGGAGAAGAAAGCGGCGCGAACAATTTCATGGAGGCTATGAGACGACCCTTTGACATGCACGACAAACATGTCCAGCCCCAGCGCGCGAAAGTGCTCAAATGACCGCAGCAAGATAAAAAAAAATCCATGTGGAGTTGATTCCTGAGCCGTCTTCACTACTCGCTACTCATTCTCTGCTCCTCTTCTACTTCTCTATTAGGTAACGAGAGAAGAAAGAAAAAGGAGCGAGAGAGATCTTTTCCCGGAAGCCGTCTGAGAATCGCAACAGCGACCAGGAAGTGCTCACCTCAGCTGGCCGCATGTTTTAGGTTGCGGAGTGTGTTGCTGGAATGGATGAGAGGCATCCTTGTAAGACTGGAGTAAGGAATGGAGCTCTTCGGGTGTTACTCGCATTGCTTTGTGCGCCCATCTCAAACCTTGTCCTGCTTGCCATTGCCCATAGAGCATTTGTTATCTGTAGATCCTCGTTGGTCAAGTTCATGGGCCACAAGCATGCATCTTTGGGCTTTCTAGAATTGGCATCTGGCGCCTGATTTCGATTGTTATTGAGCGGCTCGAGATCAGGCCCCATTGTGTATTCGCCGGGTGTCGGCCACACATCCGTCAAATATTAACAATTGTGGGGGTAATGTTTTTCTCATATTACTACACTTCATTCTTGCATATCAAAATAACATTCCCGAAGCAAGGCATGGTCCCATCGTCGTTCCGGCTCTAACTTGACCAGGCTTGCAATCGCCTCTCGAGCTCCCTTATCCTCGATCCCCTCAATCTTCTCAATCTGATCTTGCAGCTGCTGACGAATCTTATCGTGAGCTTCGGCCTTGTCCAGATCATCGTCATCCTCCGTGCCCTCAGCCTCACCCTTCTCCAGAGCTGAAGTCAGTTTCACAAGCGCATCCTCGGACGAAGTAAACATGGGCTGGCTTGTGTACATCTCGTACAGAATCCCGCCTAAGGACCACATATCCATCGACGTTGCCGCCTTTAGCTCCTCTGGGCCTCGGTTAGAGGTCTCGGCGGTACCAGAGGTTGACCTAGTGGTCGTGATAGTGACGACGCCATCAGCAGACACCGTTGTCACTACACTCGTGTCCTTGTTTGGGTCCTGTGGCGCGACTATGGTGCTAACCTCTGTCCTCTGCTGGTTGCGGCGGGATGCGAGCAGAATCTCGGGCGCTGTATATGGGGTCATGTCCACATTGAGGTCAACGGCCTCATGGACGAAGCGAGCATTACCAAAGTTCCATAGCTTCCAATGGTGTTCGATTCTGGGCACTTCGCTGCCTGTGCCCGTTGTGGCATCTTGGGACTTGTTTGAGTAGGACGAGTAAAAAGAGGTACGGTAGCCGCCTTGGCCGTCTGGCTCAGAGTAGAATTCCTGCAAGAAGATGCTTTCAGGTGTGAGGTTCAGGTGAACGACGCGGTTGTCGTGGCACCACTTGAGTGCGGATGCTATGCTGTCTGCTATAGCCTTGATCTCGGCCAAGGTCAGTGGGCCCCTGGACAACGGTGGACTGGCTCTGGAAGACGAACCTTGTTGTACACTGGTATTACTCTTGCGCTCTTTGCTGTACGACTCAAGGGTGGAGGTAAAGGGACCCAGCACAGACACAAAGCGATATTCGGCAAAAGTAGGCAAAGTGTACAGCCTAAAGTGCTCAACAATGTACTTATCCGACTTCAACTTCTGAAGCATGCCAGCCTCGCGCTTCCACTGGGACTCATTCTTCATCCATCGTAGTGAGAGCTCACGGGGCGCGGATTCAGAGCTGGGGACTGCTCTGCCCTTGGAGGACTCACGGACGTGCGAGAATGCAGAACCAGAGATGTTGATATCAGGGGCGCTTCCTAACATCTCGACTTGGGAGAGCATGAGTGTACCTGGTTTGGCATTGGGAGTTGCCAGAGCAGCATCAGCGCGTTCGTATCGGGTGATGCTCAGCTTTATGTTGATCAGGGTCTTGTGAACAATCGACTGAGTCTGCCGACGTTGAGCGACAACCTTTTCCTTTGTCTGATGCTGCGAGGCAATACCGGCGCCAGTTATAACACCATCGGCGACTACAGTTATTCCGCTAATGATACGCTCGCTCTCAGAGGAACTGGAGGACATGTTTGTGACAGTGATAGTCTTTCCAGAGTTGAATATAGCCTGATTGTCCCTGGTGATATTCGTGACAGAAGATGTTGAAGAGCCCGTCACTCCACCCTGGTACACGATTGACGATGATTCTGACAAGTTCATGTTGGTACTGTTAGTGCTCTTGTGGCGGTCATGCTGGACGTCCAAAATATCCTCGACGTGGTCGCTGCTAGACGTAACCTCTTGCTCTTGGGTCTCAGCTCGACCTTGAGCCGTAGCGGCTCCTGCTGCAAAAACGGCGCCAGCAACACCAGCAGCACCAACAACACCAGCAGCACCAGCAACGCCAGCACAATAGCTGTAGCCTCCAGCGCTAGCGTGCTCTTCTCTCGGGATAACTTCAACACCTTCGAGTGAGTCGTCCTCTATCTCGGTCTTAGGCCCAGTGGCGGTTATCGGAAGAGTAGCCGAAACAGGGTTTGGTCGGCGTAGAGGAAGCTTGTAGTCACCGCCACCCATGAAGAACTTGGCCTTCGAGCTTCGTTTGGCGAGAGGCACTGAGTTATCGCTCGAAGATCCACCAGAGTTAACATGGCCAGCTTCAAGAACCTCCTCGTGCTGCTGGATATTGGCGGGCTCTTTTTGCCAGGGATTGTTTGCGATAGCACCAGCGACAAGAGCACTCCCGCCCGCTGCGGCAGCAGTGCCAATAGCACCAGTGGGTGAACTGCCAGACCCAAAGGTACCATCAAGAGTCTCCCCGTTAGCGATATTTGTAGTAGTTGACGCGCCAGAACCTCCTGCGACTGGGATGATTGGCGAGAGATCTGGCATTCCGGTTGGTCCTTCAAGAGTATACTTCGGTTCACTGTCAGCGCCTCCAATGAAATAGCCCTCTGGCCCAAGAATGCCAGCACCACTTATGCCGTTGTCTCCGCCTGCAGCAGCGCCTCCAATGAAATAGCCTTCTGGCCCAAGAATGCCAGCACCACCCATGCCGTTGCCTCCGCCTGCAGCAGCGCCAGTCAACGAGGAAGTGATCACTTGACGACGCTTTTTTGCAACAAGGAAGATCAACGAGACAAGTGCAATTAGCGCAATAAATCCAAAGAACCCTCCAAGGATGGTGCCAATGTTGTGCGAGTCACCATCGCCATTGGTCTTGGCGCCTTCAGGCAGGCCGTTTGTTGGCAGCGCTACAACACTTGTAGCAGCCACGCCAGTGTTGCTTGGCACAGCAACAGGAGTTGCAGTTTGGCTTACACCGACCATAACTTGACCAGTTGCATCTGGGTTAGGGTATGGGTAGCTGGGAATAATAGCTCCAGGAACGCCGTCCGGCATTACGCCTGCAGGAATTCCAGAGTCAGGAGACCAGGATCCACCAGAGCCAAAACCACCAGAGCCAGAACCAGAGCCGGAGCCACCAGAACCAGAAACACCAGAGCCAAAGCCACCAGAACCAGAACCACCAGAGCCGGAACCACCAGAGCCAGAACCACCAGAGCCAGAACCACCAGAGCCGGAACCACCAGAGCCAGAACCACCAGA
The DNA here is from genome assembly GCA_025201705.1 of Dissophora ornata. Taxonomy (NCBI): domain Eukaryota; kingdom Fungi; phylum Mortierellomycota; class Mortierellomycetes; order Mortierellales; family Mortierellaceae; genus Dissophora; species Dissophora ornata. Next base: position 53,400 of record MU616563.1, read on the forward strand.
GCCAGAACCACCAGAGCCGGAGCCACCAGAACCAGAACCACCAGAGCCAGAGCCGCCAGAACCAGAACCACCAGAGCCAGAACCACCAGGGCTAGAACCAGCAAAGCCAGAACCACCAAAGCCAGAACCTCCAGAGCCAGAACCTCCAGAGCCAGAACCTCCAAAGTCAGAACCTCCAGAGTCAGAACTTCCAGAGCCAGAACTTCCAGAGTCAGAACCTCCAGATCCAGAACTTCCAGAACTTCCAGAACCAAAACCTCCAGAGCCAGAAACGCTAGAGCCACTTGATCCTGAGCTAGCTCCGGAGTCGCCAGAACCGCTTGGTCCGGAACTACCAGATCCAGAACCTCCGGTATTGCCTTCAACATGGCTATTAGAGCCACCAGAGTCTCGAGAGCCAGAGCCACCATGGCCCCCATAGAAAATGGTTTCACCAATAGAGCCAGAAGAACCACCAGAGCCCCCACTGCCGGACTCGGCTCCGTGAGAACCGTTTCCGCCTTCATGGGTGCCTCCGCTTCCGTTCCCGTCCTCACCATCGTCTTCGTCTTCATCTTCGTCATCGCCGTCGTCGCGAACACCAGGTATGTAGATAGCGACAGGCGCAGAACCTCCTGTCGGACCTTGATCACCACGCAACAAGTTAGCGCTGCAATCCTCAGCGCGATCACAGCTGCCATATACAATAATACCATCGCCACAACTGGCACAAGTCATGCTCCCAGGGGTGGGGCCACCCTGTGATTGGGCTGTGATCTGGTAGCCGTATTCATCGCTGGAGGTGTCAATGCTCCAGACTCCAACGCCACGGTGGTTCTATGAATGTTTTACGCCGTAAATAAACGATTAGCTGTGGGTGAGCGGGCGGAGAGTCCAATGGCGATGACGGATACGAAGACCCCAGCCAAAACGGCGCTCCTCACCTTTCCGAAGATCCAGAGTTGACCTCCGTAATAGACCGCTTGGGGATGCTCAACCTCGAGGGTTGACAGGGTGTTGAACCCACCTTTGGCCTTATCGCCGTTGAGATCAATGACAATATCAACTGGCCGCGTGCTGGGACGGTCAGCAATGGAGATGTCAAACCAGCCAGAGCCTTGGGGACCGAAGAGGAACAACGTCGTGTTGTCACATCGACTGCCGTGGTCGCCCTTTTGCGTATATTTCTTTGGAGTGTTGCGGAACGTGTAATGATAGGGGTTGTTGGGAGACGCGGCAAGCGTGAGGTTCGAGGGAAGAATGTCGCGGCTTTTGCATGAGCATGTAGCAAGCGAGAAAATAGGAGAACGACATATGTTGAGTAACAATGAAACGGAACGTTGTTTTTGTTAGGGGTGTTTGAATGCCGTTCATCGAAGATCAGCGAAATGGGGATGGAAAAAGGGGGATAGCAAACATTTTGAAAATGACTTACCCAACCGTGATATCGTGACATGAGTACACTTTGTGGTTCACCAGCTGGATACCGGTCAAATGATTCATGTCATTCTTGTCCTTCCAATGAATCACGACGGTGTCAAGGGCTTCCTCAATACCCAAACGGCTTGTACCGCCATGACGCGGGGCTTGCGCTCGGTATGACTGGTACACGACGGCAAACAGATTTGGGTATTCAAATGTCAGCCACCTGCTATCTTTCTTCACCTTGACTTCACCACTTTCCTCAACTTCTTCCTCATGGCAAGAGCATCGCGTATCAATCCGGGCATGTGTCCAAGCCCACTGCTCGTGGTCCCAAACAAAGAACCCGCCATCGCCATAAGCTTCATAAGCTGGGACCATGAACTTGTAGTCGCTGCTCAGGAAGCAGTTGTCAGTATCATATCGGCGCCCCTGATCATGGATACCACTCCCAGGATAAGGGAGCAAGGTCCAATGAGCATGCTGCCAGTCGAATTCGTCCTTGTCTCGCCATTCTTCGCCGTCGGCCTTCTCTCCCTTATGCTTCTCTCTCTTGTTGCTGTCGCAGGCTTCGGTTGAGTTCATATAGTGGAAGACCAGGGCATTTTGGGAGTCATATCCTATTATAAAAGTCCGGTCATTGTGTCGGTCGACGGCCAAGCAAGGGTGTTGGAGCACAGGCGGGGGTTTTGAATGCCACTGATTATTGAGTTGGCTCTGCGAGGCGATCGAATCAGGTTTTGAGAGGTCGAGGCGAGGCGAATCGTGGCGTAGCTCAACTGATTGGGCATTTACCATGGGAATGGAACAAAGAAATAGGCGGGGAAAGAGCAACGCGTCAGATTGAGTGAATAGTAAAATAAAACCCGACAAAGGGACTTGAGAACAAGAGGGGCACGGACGTATTGAAGGAACTTGCCTGATGGGATTGATGATGCTAGGGTGGGTTTAACAAAGCACTGCATTGCGATGACAGCCATCAAAGTTGCAGCTCTGACGGATGAAAGGCGGTATGAGTGGCCCATGTTGGTGGTGCCAAGTGTGATTTCAAAACGGATTGAGAGAAGAGAGTGTGCGGTGGCAACTGGGAAGTATAGAGTAGAAAACTTCCCTCGGGTATTGATATATCGGTGGACTGGCTTATTTGAGAATCTTCAGGAACGCAAAGTAGGAAAAGATAGGCAGGTGAACGGGGAGGGTAGGAAGAAACGCAAAGAGAAAGAGGGCGGGCGATGACAAACCAGATGTGTAACGGAGAAGGAAGAAAGAGGAAGCAACCTTGGTGGGAGGTTTTAAAAAAACTCTAGATAATGTTGGCAGACGACAATGGCTAGTTCGTCGCTATGGATTAGGTCTGATTCCAAGTGGAGCTGGATGATGGCCACTCTTCTGGAAATCAATAGCCTGCACGACATCTTCTTGGCCCTAACAGCTGTCATTGTACCGTTCGGCAAAAGTCCCTCCAAAGGGAGAATCAATAAGGGAGACCTGGCAATCCCTTGTATTTCTCTGCGTATCTTTGTCCTGTTCGTCTTTTTGTCTAGTCGTCCATGTAGCTCCTTTCATGCACCCCGTTATTTTTGACTTTTCGCCCGTCCCCCCTCGTCTCTGCTTTCTTGCTGAATGGTCTAGCCTGGCACTCCCTTTCTCATTTCCCAACCTCCTAAGACGCGATTTTCCCCCCTGTCTTTTTTCATGACCACCGCACTGCGGTTCATGATCTTTAGACTAACATCGAGATGTCTGATGTCCATTCTCTGTCACTCGGTGTCGCTGTCGCAAGTGTGTGGATCGACCTGAAATACGCAATGCGCACCGTCGGTGCGTAAGGCGGAATGTGCGGCTGTATTTACATAAATATTTGACTGGCCTGAATAATGCCCCTAGTTTACAAACAACACCGATTCGTTGCATTGTTCCGCTACGCTTATATATCGCAAATGGTTCCTTTTGAGATTGGCATGTTGTTCTCGTAGTTCTCTACCGCTTCTCTTTCGTCGCTTCATACCTTCTCCTATCACCTATATCCCGCTTTTAGGATAGCCCTAGTGTGTCCTCCTTGTACATCGCGCAAAGCGAAACTTCGCAGCCTCGGTGAATCTTTGAGAGTTTTATTAATCACCTGGATGACCATCGTTCCTTTCCAGGATATCCGCGAAAACTCTCTTCGCAACGGAAGATTTCTTAATGCAGACCATAACATCAGTGCGACGTGGCTCATATCATGGTTTTTATGGTGGTGGGGGATCATGGCCGAAGTTATATTTCTTGGCATTGCTGTTTCGCAACATGATTTCTTTGACAACTCCAGTCATTTGCCATTTCGATCATGTGTGAGCTAGTTGCTTACTAGAAGATCGAAAATCCATACAGCATCGGCAATAAGAATAGGATATATAGCGACTTTTGAGGCTGCAGTTGTGAAATTAAGATCCAGGCTAGAATCTCCAGTGTCCGATGTCAGTCGGAAGTGGCAGCGATAGATGCTGTGCCGCGACCGAAGTTTAACGGTATTGTTCAACAGTTTAGCTCTCGATCTAATCATAGACAGCAGTCAAACAAGATGCAGTCAAGGCCATGGACTTGTGTCCCGAAAACAGTGGGGCTGAGACAGCTTTGCCCTGGCTAAGACTTAATGAGCGCTTGGCTTTTGACCATATTTGGACGGTCTGTGCCTGAGCACACGCCGCATTTTAAGTTTTTAACCTTTTGGCTTCTCTGGCACGTTCTTCTGTGATACCCATGCTGTCGATACAGCCCATACTATACATGAACATGTTAGACTACTATTTGATATCATCCACCAGACATGGGAATTTGTTACAGGTGTCGTTGTCAGTGTCGGTATCGGTGTCGTTGTTGTTGTGGATCAGCAGCAGTAGCCGCATATAAAAATGGCCCTGGGGTTCTCTCCGAAATCCATATTCACATATTCCTACTTCCTCTCTCGACTTCCTTAAACCCATCTCGCCTCGATAGTCCTATCACTACACCTCTAGAGCCATTTGTCGACACCCAAACATGACTAATGATCAGTTTGGAGACTCTAGCGATGCTCCGGGTCATGAACTTCACGAACTCGACCAAAGCAAATCTTCGCATACCATCGACATTGAAAGAGTCGAGTCACTCTCCTCCAGGCCCTTAGTCGGCGTCAAAAAGAAAACCAAGGGCAAAGATATAAAGGGCAAATATATAAAGGGCAAAGAAGCTGAACAGTCCAAGGTCTCTTACCTCCAGCTTTATCGCTTTGCTTCCTCATGGGACTGGGCCTGCGTCCTGTAAGTATCCTTAACTTAGTATGCTAACATGTACTCAGATCTAAGTATTCGAGTTAACTGAACTCAATCAATCGTCGAAATGTTATTGGGTGACGTTGTCTCCAAAATCGCATCCAACTTGTATGATACCGAGGAAAGTGTTGCACAAGTCCGAATCATCGTCATCAAGTTTACAGCCATTGGCGCCGTCATATTCGTGGCCGCATATGGTCAGATGTACTTCTTTACCCTGTCCGCGGAAAACCAGACCAAGAAGATTCGTGAGAGATACCTGCACGCGATCCTACATCAGGACATATCCTGGCATGACACCTCCAAGAAGCCAGAGTCCCTGAATTCGAGGCTGAGCGCTGACACGCAGCTGATCTTTGATGGATTGGCAGATAAGGTCGGACTAGTTCTGAGCAGTCTTTCGACCTTTGTTTCTGGCTTCATTATCGCATTTATCCGTGGCTGGAGAATGAGCTTGGTCCTGCTTTGTGCTGTACCTTTGATGGCTGGTATGCGTTCATATTACTTCGGTTGGTAATTAAGATATGATCCTCAACGCTGGGTATTCTCTAACAAATGTAATGACTGTCGATTCCCCAATTCATAGCTGCAGGCGCGTTTATGGCCAAGTTTGCAGGGGAGACTTCAGCTGATGGTCAAGATGCTTATGCCGCGGCAGGCGGCATGGCCGAACAGGCTATCGCCGGTATTCGCACAATCGTCGCCTTCGACGGCCAGAAGCGGGAACTCATCAAGTACTCTGCCTTCTTAGACCAAGCTTAAAAGTCAGGTGTAAAGAAAGCCATCGCAACAGGCATCGGTATGGACTCCTTCATGCTCATATTATTTTTCAGCTACGGCTTAGCCTTCTGGTACGGATCTCGCCAAGTTTATAGTGGCGACATGGAATCCGGCGATGTCTTGACGGTCTTGTTCAGCGTAGTTATGGGAGCATTCGGCCTTGGAAACGTAGGCCCCAATATCGCGGTCTTTGCTAAGGCTCAGGCGGCTGCATTTGCAATCTTCAAGACGATCGACCGTGTTCCAAATATCGACTCGTCCAGTGCCTCGGGGCTAAAGCCTGATAACTTGCGTGGTCACATCGTTGTCCGAGATGTCTACTTTTCATACCTATCGCGCCCCGATGTCCTTGTATTGAGCAAAATTAATATCGAGGTCAAGCCAGGCCAGACCGTCGCTCTGGTTGGTCACTCTGGTAGCGGCAAGTCCACGATTATTGGCCTTATTGAGCGCTTCTACGATCTAACTGCTGGCTCTATCATCTTGGATGGTCACGAGCTCGAGGACATTAACGTCCGCCACCTCCGTGACAACATTGGTCTTGTTTCCCAGGAACCTATTCTCTTCAACGCGACTATCAAACAGAATATCGCTTATGGCATCCGCAAGGACCAAGCGACCCCCACAGACAAAGAGATTGAAGAAGCTTGTCGACTTGCCAACGCACACGAATTTATCTCTCTACTCCCAAATAAGTACAATACCATGGTGGGTGAGCGTGGCACTTTGTTGTCTGGTGGCCAGAAGCAGCGAATAGCCATCGCCCGAGCTTTGATCAAGGATCCTCGAATTCTGCTCCTGGATGAAGCCACTTCAGCCTTGGATACCGAATCAGAGCGCGTCGTCCAGACGGCACTGGATAATGCTTCAACAGGACGATCGACCGTGGTGATTGCCCATCGGCTCTCGACCATCATGGGTGCCGACCTCATCTACGTCATGGACAAGGGAGTGGTTATGAAATCTGGAACGCACGAGTCCCTCATGACCCTTGGAGGAATCTACGCGGACTTTGTGGCCAAGCAGCAGCTCAAGTCAGGAGGAACAGATGTCGTAGCCCAGACCGAGACCCAAATCGTACCATCCACATTTTGTATGCTATTGTCCAGACACCTATTCCTGAGAATATCCGTTCCACTGGCAAAATTGGCTCGCTTCTTCGCCGTATGTCCACTGAAAAGTCGGCTGATATTCCTGTGATACTCGACGTTCCAGAGGACGAGGGCGCGACCTTTGCACGTCAAAAAAAAGGAAGCTGCCCGAAAGCTCAAGATGCGAAAAGCGCCTATCCAGCGCACGATTAAATACCTGAGTAGCGACGCAGCCATTTGTTTGATGGGTGTGATCTTCGCTACGGCGCAGGGTGTCATCTTTCCGGGCATGTCCCAGGTTATGTCTCGCGCAGTTAATACGCTCACTTTGCGCAACCAAGTCGGCTTTGACTTTATTGGAGAAGCGAACCACTTTGGGCCCCTCTTTGTTGTTATCGGAATTTGCGCACTTATTGCATTCGGAAGTGGCCAGTCAGTCTTCATGCTAGTTGGTGAACGTATGACCCATCGGATGCGATATCTTAGCTACCAGTCAATCCTAAGTCAGGAAATGGCCTTCTTTGACCGCCCTGAGAACTCTACCGGCGCCTTAGCCAGTCGACTTGCCACAGACTCACAACAAATGCTTGACATGGTATCGCAGGTCATTCTCACCACAGTCGCTAGTCTAGCCACTCTTGCTACTGGTCTAAGTTTCGCCTTTTCGACCACATGGCAAATGGCGCTGATCATCCTGGCGGCCATGCCTATCATCGGGTTTGGACAGTACTTGGAGCTTGCAGCGTTAACAGGCTTTGGTGAGAAGACTCGCAAAGCCTATAAGAAGTCCGGTCAAGTCGCAGGAGAGGCCATTACCAACATCCGCACGGTCGTGTCTCTTGCAAAGGAGAATAAGTTTGAGGCACTCTACTCCGACGTGACGCGCGAGCCGCACAAGTACGCGGTCCACAAGGCTGTCTTTGCTTCGCTTGGTTACGCGTTATCCCAGGGCACAGCCTTTTGGTCCTATTCGATCGGATTCTATGGCGGATATCTCCTGGTCGAGGCCGATATCATCACCTGGCAACAAATGTTCAATTGCATGCTCAGTATTGTCTTTGCCGCTATGAGTCTCGGCCATATCACATCGGAGCTACCAAAGTATGTCAAAGGCAAGCAGTCAGCAATCAATATCTACGAACTTCTCGACAAGGTCACAGCCATCGATGCAGACCGAGACGGCGTTCAGCTTGCCATCGTTAAGGGCGCTTTGTCTCTGGAGAAGGTGGAGTTCGCATACCCGACACGCCCAGGCGTCAAGCTCTTCCAGGAAATGGACATTAAGATCAAGCCCTCACAGACTGTTGCCATCGTCGGACCCACTGGGTGCGGAAAGTCAACTATTATTGCCTTAATTGAGCGATAGTACGAAACGGATGGCGGCAAAGTTGTAGTGGAGAATCACGATGTCCGTGATCTTCAATTGCATAACATCCGCAGCCACATGGCGCTCGTCGGCCAGGAACCGGTTCTCTTTGACATCTCCATCAAAGACAATATCCTTTACGGTCTTCCTGATAATGTCGAGGGAACGATGGAACAAGTGGAAGCTGCTGCCAAACAGTCCAACATCCACGATTTCGTGCTTTCTTTGCCTCAAGGGTACGATACTAGCGTCGGGGACAAGGGATCGCAGTTGTCTGGTGGTCAAAAGCAACGCATTGCGATTGCTCGCGCCCTTATCCGCAACCCGAAGATCCTGTTACTCGACGAGGCAACCTCTGCTTTGGATTCCAAGTCGGAGAAGCAGGTCCAAGAGACGTTAGACAAGGCTCGTGCTGGTAGGACGACAATCGTGATTGCGCATCGACTGAGCACGATCCAGGATGCGGATTTGATCCTTGTAGTCAAAGATGGATCCATTGTAGAGTCAGGTTGCCACTACGAGCTAGTGGCGCTTGGGGGCGTGTACGCAACACTGTGTACGAAACAGAATCTGTAAGACGGCCCTGTTCTCGTGTTCGTAATAAAAATAGTTATTTGCATGCAGTACAAGTACCTTTTGTTTGTGGCGACGCGTTGTTGTACTGCCGGGCTGGTGGAATAAACCAAAGACATGGTGGCACTAGGATGATGCGTCATGCAGGCTGGATGGACGTCTAGCGTACCATGTTGTGGCATCGACAATTGCTATAGTGTTTTTGCGCCACGCCATGGCGCGGTGGACATTCTGATTGGTAAACTATAGCCTACTAGTTCAAGCATCCTTTGTTTATGTGTCTGGATGTCTAATTTTCGTTTTCGAGGTCCCATTGATCAAAAGGTTCACATTTATTTGGGTATGGATCGAAAGACTCAGTGCGACCATCCAACAGGAGTACATGGGGAGTAAACCTAAACATGACTTCGTTTCCAAGCAATTGCTATTGCTTACACTGATCATTTACACAAGGCGAATCCACAAACCGTCTCTACAACGGATGAGCTAAGATCAAACGTAGGAAGCAGTTCTACTGTGCGGGCTACAGCGGCTCGTGGACAGTGCTTCTAGGTTGTGATGGTTCTCCCACGCCGAGCTAGGGTTTCCTCATCTCTTGCCTGGATCATCGGAGTAGCTTTTGCCTGGCAAGACCTCAATATCTGCTGAGTGATCCTCTTTCTACATTTGGCAGATTCGGCTATTCATTTGCCGCAGAGCCCCCATGACAAAATGGCCCACACCACCCAACACTCAATAATGCAAAAAAAAAAAACTTTGACGAGTCTTCTTGTGTGACCATCTGCCAGGGTACTTCACACAACTTGTTTGTTATTCCGAACAAGTCTACTCAAATGCATGCTCAACTTTGGCATGTGAAGAGGTATTCTTCTTCATGATGAGACCAATATCGATGATCAGCGCTCTTGGCAGGTTCCTGTTTCTTTGACTGGTACAAGTATTCCTGCTTGCCACCACAGGATTGTATGGTTAGGACCTTGCTTGCCTGGCTCCGATATCGACAGAGATGTTAGTCCATCTTCAAGTCGCGTTGTTCGGGGCTTATAGCGCTGTCCAGTGCACACTTCATGGCGTAAAATTCGCACGCTAGGGGTGGGTTCGAGTTCAACACGACCCAGTGCAAGAAAGAGTAGTCTAGGAGGACCCTGAGGGTAGAGCGGAATATTTTTACGTTATGCAATTTTCTCGTCTTGTTGCCTACCTAAAATGTATACCTCTGTCAGATCGGATCATATTTCCTCTTCAATGTGGGTTGAAGGGATAGTATTGCACACTGTCCTAAACCCCAACAGAAATTCAAAGGAACTTTGCTATCATTTATCAGATTGATGAGGGATGCTAACTTTGACAAGAGCGTATGTACACTTTACGACTCAGTCATAGTTAATCAACAGCACTCGTTTTGACAAAGCCAAGATATATTATTTTGTGCAAAGCAAAAGAATCCTAGAACTTGTAGGCTCAAAGTATGCCATGACAACATGCTTCTTGGCACGGCTACACATGTCAATGGGTGAAGGGTGTCTCACAGCACGTTGTCTCCACAAAGAAAGTAACGGCCGCATCGCATATTTTGATCGTTTTCGCCCTGGGGAATTTCTCCGAATGCACAGCATCAGCTGCCCCAGGAGAATAGCCTGTGCGCCACTAGCCCGCGTAGCCAAAGGATGAGCGACACTGTGGTGGTCTACAGCTAAAGGACCTAGGCGTAGAGCGCTATCTCCTCCTATTGGAAAGGCTAGCAAGCTTCCGGACCGGACAGATTGCGACCATATTCTTGTATTTTGGGCGTACGGTTCTCCACAAGAGCGTGGCGGCAGTCAGGACAGTCCACACAAAGCCATGTTCAAACAATATAATTAACATCAGCAGCTCGATGATTGGATGTCTGAAGCGAAATAAACTCTCGGCTCGCGAGTGAGCCGAATGAATGAATGGTTGGTATTCTAAAATACCTGTTCTTTCCTCACCCACAGCGACAAAAATAAGACAGCAGCAAAGCAGCCACATGTGCGGCCGCTTTTTCAGGTCTCGTTTCTTTCCCTCTCCCTCCCCCGCTCCACATTTCGCTGCCTCGTCGTCCTCGTCGTCGTCGCCGTTCGACCTTGGCATCCCAGACGCGCGTACCAGCCATCGCACACCCCAGATCCTTTGCGTCCCCTCAAAGTTTCTTTCCTCTCTTCTCTTTCTTGTCTTCGCTCTCTCTCTCCAACAGCCAACGTCCTCCTCTCTCCGTCGATCTGAGCTCTTTTTTTTACTTGCCCCTTTGTAATTTTCCATTACAACCGCTGTCTCGATCCTTATACCCACGACTCCTACTCTCATATCTGTAAAATACATCTCCATTCCTTCTTCTCAATTGGCAACACCTATCTCCTCACACAACCACCAACTGCTAGCTCCTCACTCCCCCCATATAGCCGCCATGGAACCCAGCCAAGCCATCCGCCAAAAGCGCCTCAAGGCTGGCACTGCGTGCACGAACTGCCGCCGCAAAAAACTGAGATGCACTGGCACGCCAAACTGCGTTCGATGTGTTACCCACAGTCTAGACTGCGTCGTGGATGAGGCCCTCTTCCTGAAGACGAACAGCCCCTCGAGTCTCTTCAAGACGTCCTCACGGTCCTCTCAGTCCTCATCCTCATCTCACTCCCACAACCACTCGCAACAACTACACCACCGTTCCAAGAGCGGAACTAACCACCCATACCATCACCATGATCGCAGCTCCCTATCGTCTACTTCCTCTTGTTCTGCAGATGAGATGGTGGATCGTAGAGAATCTACGGACTATCACTCCGATCGCCGGCTGTCTGCAAGTAGCGCCACGAGCTTCTCCAGCCTCAGTCCCAGTCCTTCCCCTGCATATTCTTATAACTACACCAGTCAGAGCAGCCACAGTGGTAGCAATCCCTTCCAACCTTCGTCGTCATTGTCCGACGGCTCTTCTTCCAAGCGCAGAAAGCACTCTTCCTCCAAAAAATCATCATCTTATCGATCTGAATTAGGAGCTAGTCCTTTAGATCCTCTCCCATTATCCCCATCCTCTTCACGTCCATATGCATCGACGTCGTACCCTCCTGCGAAGATGGACGCAAATTCGATTCTCTCTCAGTCGTCTACATCAATGTCGACGAACATGAACAAGAAGAGAGTCTCCAAGGATCAGGGCTCGACCAAGCCTAAGCAAAAGAGAAGGGACCCTCATCCTGATCGCGACAGTGACCCAGGTTCGCCTTCCCCACTTCTTGCTCCGCAGGACTCGAGTTCAAATGGGGGCTCTTCATCTTCGGCTAGCAAGGGGGGAGAAGATTTCAAGTCTGTTGTGAGCACAATGAGCCTGGACGGCCATGGACAACAGTAAGTGACACTTCGCAATCAACTTTAAATTACAGGACACTGACAAAGCAAAACAACAACGCTGCTATGCAGTTACACCATGCTGCCAAGTCTCTAGTCTCCTAGTTTCTCAGCGCCTAACACCTAGATATAACCATCTCTTCTCTTGTTTGTGCATCATGCCAGAGCGAGTGCACTGTTGCTTACTCATCACACTTTGATCCCCAAGGGAAAGAAGCTTTACTAATCGGGTTGCTGTTATTTCTTTTGGCTAGTTTCCATGGCAGTAGTTCGGGATTCTATGTCTGCCAGCTCAGTTCTCGATATCGCCAAGGCGTCTGTAAGTGCTGCAGCCATTCATTAATGCTTGCCATTGCCTTGAAGAAGTCAAGACGCTGACCGATATATGTCTTGTATTCGTTGGAATAGATCCACTACCTATGGCACATCTGAATGACAGCGACCTGTGGTCGCACTCCCTTCAGATGACTAGCGAGCGTGAATTGCCCTCCAAGGCAGAAATGGATAGCCTGCTCAGTCTTTATTTCCGATACATGTACCCGTTCGCACCCATGTTCATCCGCAAGACATTCATGGAGCAAAACGCACAAAAGCGACCTGATCTCTCGCAAATCTTGATCCTCAACGCCATTTTTTGCAATGCTTGTTGGTACTCGGACGACCCTATGGTCAAGCAGGACTCGACAAAATACTTCAATCAGGCCAAGATCATTCTTGATGAGACCTACCATGTCTCTCGCGTCAGCACTGTACAGGCCCTGCTATTGATGTCACATCATCAGTATGCTGTCGGCAACTACTCGGGTGGATGGCTCTACACTGGAATGGCAGTTCGTGTTGCTCACGTAAGTTCATCGAGAACGCTTGCAGTGTCTTGTTGAAAGCTACGCAGTGCCTCCTATGTCATCTAACTCAGTTCTTCATGATGTCTATCAATAGGATATTGGTTTGCATCGTCAGGATGTTCAGGTGAATGAGCCCGAGGAAACAGAGATCAGGAAGCGAGTTTGGTGGGCCGTGTATATTGCCGACCGCCTCGGCGGCGGCGTTCTCGGAAGGCCCCTAAACTTGCGTGACAAGGAGTATAATGTTCAAATGCCCTCGGACGATTGGATCACTGCGCAAGGTGGAGATGATCCCGTCGAATACCCTTACGAACCCGAGAGCATTATTTCTTGCCGCCTACTCTGGGCTGTCAAGTTGTTTATGCAAATGGGCAATGTGCTCAACACTATGCATTGCATCGAGGCGGAGATCAATGGTGCATTTCTGGCGGATATTTCCCGGACGCAGCTTCCTCAGCTCCATAACAGCCTAACTTCTTGGTTCCTGTCTCTGCCTAATGAGCTCATGTACACGCCGTACACAATGTCTCCCAACTCGAACCACCCTCCCTCGCCACCCACGGCGTTGATGCACATGTTTTATTACACTACGTTGACAATGTTGCATCGACCATATCTCCGCCCCGTCAATTCTACCGCAATCGACCCCAACTTTTTGGTGTCGTCCAGAAATATTTGCACGGCTGCCGCGACGAATGTCTGCCATATTGCTGACTCTTTGATGCTTCACGGACAGCTTCGCGATACCTGCTACTACGGAATGGCTTGCCTTTTGGCCGCTGGAACGGTTCATGTCCACAATGCCATTACTCCTACGCCCAGCAACCGCGAGACCACCCGTGCTGGACTTTCCAAAACTGTGAAGGCTGCCCACGAGCTGGTCAAGACCTTCCCGGTGGCAGAGTCACTCATCGCTGTGGCTTTGGATGTCTTTGCCAGCCAGACCAGCTCTGTTCCAACCGAAATGGCAGCCTCGTTCATTGACATCTCGACTTTTGTCGCACCATTTATCGATATGACCCAGCTCCAGGCGACTTCGATCGGTAATATCTATGAAGCTGCTAGACTTGCCAAATTGGCGAAGGATGGTCCTGGCCCTGCGCCTTCCATTCAGCTCCGTCATCCTTATGGAAACTTCTCGATGCCGCTTCCTGAGGGCAATAACCAAAGTTCAACGAAGCTCAGCTCCATGTGGCAGAGCCAGATCGCGACCGCCGTTGCTATGGCTGCAATTGCTTTTGGAGGCACAGATCCTCAGCAAGAGCAGCAGTTCTTCGCCAACCCACTTGAGTTGCCTGAAGCGCTTCGTCTGGCCCCTATCGATCAACTGCTGCTTCAAGTTGATGGCACAACTGGTTTAGACTCTTTTGGCACCGATCCATTACAGTTTGGCGCGACTGGATTTGACATATCTCAACAGGCAGATTCGCATCTGCTTCAGTACCAACATACTCAACAGACAGCGCAGCCAATCCAACAACAGCAACAGCAACAGCAACAGCAACAGCAACAACAACAACAACAACAACAACAACAACAACAACAACAACAACAACAACAACAACAACAACA
>MU616563.1:67705-101319 GCA_025201705.1 Dissophora ornata
CAACAACAACAACAACAACAACAACAACAACAACAACAACAACAACAACAACAACAACAACAACAGCAACAACTACTACTACTACGACAGCAACAGCAACAGCAGCAACAGCAACAACAATCACAACAACAACCGGCACAGACATCAGTCCCAGTCATTCAAAGCAGCATGCAATTCAATACTCCCTCAAATCCATTCAACGCAGCTCATGCACTCGGCTTGATGCAGGCAGCTCTTGCTTCGAGTTTTCAGGTCAACGACTCTACCTTGTTGCAGCAGCAGCAGCAAATTCGACTGGCGTCGCAGCAAATTCGACTGGCGTCACAGCAGCAACCAATGATGGAGGATGATACCGCAGACCCACCCTCCCCTCCTGCCATCTCATCCGACGATATGGATATGGAAGCATCTTTGTTGGACGATACGCCCAGTCCCGCCTCAGGCATTGCTCCTCGTCAAGACGCACAGACTCAGTGTGATGAGGATGCTGACCGCAATGGTGACAACCTGCCGTTCATTATCGATGACCATGACGATCCCCTGCAGAACCAGCAGTAATAATAGCACTAGATTCAATCGAACTGGCACCAAATGAAGGAAGGATGAGGATGCCACAAGGGACGTTGAACAATTCAACACGCTGCTATTCTATGGCCAGGCCACGGAGCGCTCAAGAACAGCGCAGCCATCTTAGAAAGGATTCAATTCGTTAGATCCGGCATAGTTTCATTTCTCGTAAGACTTCGTGTTTTATTTTATTGTACATTTCGCCATCTGTAGTTCTCCATCTACAAATAAAAGTTCAAAAGAAAGAGAAGAGAAAAAAATTGGCGGTGCGCATGGACGTCCGAGACAGAGGGGGATGCGTGACAGGTTCGGGTGACGGGCCGCATCGCAGAAATCAGAGACACTTGTTGACGTTCGCTTGATCGGCGTAAGCTGAAACCACGGCACCTGGCAATATTTTTTTCCTCGTCGAGGGCTTGCTTTATTCCTCACACCTTGATCCCCCGAATAAAGCACTACCCACATGTCCTTATCCCAGATATCCAAACATTTAACAAAATGTCGGACGACAAACCTGTCATTGAAAACAAAATCGAACATCGTAGCTCTGAACATAGTACCCCGATACCTCTCTATGACCACTTTCAATCAAACTCCATGGAGTCTTCAAGCTCAGGAAGCTCAGGAGAAACTCGGAAAGATCCTGTTACTGAAGTAAATTCAATCGACATGGTGGTGCAGTCACCGCCGTCGAGCACAGACCCAAAGCTCGTACGACCAGCCTCAACAATGTCTCCAGTAAACGAGGGTAATCCACCCGTAGGCGTCGACAGCGGAGGCGGATTACTTAAGTGGTTCAAAAGAAAGAGGGTTAAGAAGTCACGGAAGAACGTGGAGGCGGTGAGCTATTGGCAGCTATATAGGTTTGCCTCCAAGATGGATTGGGGTTATGTGTGGTATGTATAAATGTGTGAACTGTGGATGGGCGGATGCTGTTCGGCGAGATTTAACATTCCTTCCAGCCTTGGTGTAACCTGCTCATTAGGTTAGTTATCAGCAAACTAGACCACGCGTCAGTGGACGGAACGAGAAAAGCATCGCAGGTTCTAATCCGTTGCTCGGCCACTTCGTTTTGTATATGTTTTTTGCTTTGTTGTACTCTTTGTCAGGCGTGGGCGTTGGACAGCCACTTGTGGCCCTCCTCTTTGGCAAGATCGTTCAAGACCTCTCGTTCGACAACGATGGAGACAAAGGGGATCTCATCCGCAAAGACGTCATCCTCTTCACCATTGTCGGCTGTGCCATGTTCGTCGCAGGATACGGTCAACAGTGCTTCTGGACTCTCTCTGCTGAGCATCAATCCAAACGCATCCGCGAGAAGTACTTTCATGCGATCCTGCGACAAGATATGACTTGGCACGATACAGGGAAACAATCGGAGTCGCTCACGACGAGGTTGAATTCAGACACGCAGTTGATTTACGATGGGTTGGCGGACAAGGTCGGATTGGTGCTGTCGAACTTGACGACGTTCGTTGCAGGATTCGCGATCGGGTTTATCAAGGGATGGAGGCTTGCCCTGGTGCTTTGTGCCGCCGTGCCTTTGATAGGAGGTGCGTACCAGTACACGTTTGGCTTACTGTAGTTGTCGCTTGCGTGGTGATGGCTAACTCTAGGATTCATCTAATAGTAACGGCTGCATTCATGGCAAAGTACACCGTCGAGAGTGCGTCTGAGGGTCAAGGCTCTTACTCCAAGGCAGGTGCTGTCGCTGAGCAGGCTTTCTCAGCTATTAGAACCGTAGTAGCATTCGGAGGACAAAAGCGAGAGACAGCGGCTTATGTTAAATATCTGGACGAGGCGTACGTCTCAGGTTCCAGGAAGGCTCGCATCGCTGGAGTTGGGTAAAAACATGGAACCAGAATTGAGGCATAGAAAAAATGTCATGATATATGTGTATTGTCCTAACTCTGGTTTTGGCGGGGTTCGTTGGTTTAGAAATGGCATCTTTCTTTTTGTGCTGTTTTGCACATATGGTAACAATCATCGCGTGGCCATTTGTTGTGTTCGTCGTTTAAGCATATACTAGCTGCCATCTTAACATCAAGACTCTTGTGATTCGGCGTAGGACTCGCGTTTTGGTTTGGCGCTAATCGTGTCGCGGCCGGACAAATGACCTCCGGAGAAGTTCTAAATGTCTTTTTGGGAATGATTATCGGTGCATTTGCACTAGGGTGAGGATTACATAACGTCTCAAGTCACCTCTCTTTCCTCAAGATGAAAGACACAGCACCAACATTCGCGCTTTCTGTTATTCATATTCTGCGCTTCTAGGAACATCGGCCCTAATCTTTCAGCCTTTGCCAATGCCCAAGGGGCTGCTTACAACATTTTCAAGACTATTGACCGTATTCCTACTATCGACTCGGCGAGTCCTCAAGGAGAAAAGCCCAGCAACCTCCAGGGGCATGTAGTTGTCACAGACGTGGATTTTCATTATCCGAGCCGACCTGACGTGCCGATTCTGAGAAAAATGAACATTGAAGTGCAGCCAGGGCAAACGGTTGCCCTTGTTGGGCAGTCAGGCAGTGGAAAGTCCACTATCGTCGGTTTAATTGAGCGTTTCTACGACCCTATTTGTAAGTGCTTTCTAGATGCTGAACTGACGCAGAGTTATTGTTGTCCCTGTGCTCTAATTTGCCGAGAGTAACTCTGTATGAGAACTAGCGGGCACGCTCACACTGGATGGCGTTGAAATCAAGGATTACAATGTCACGTTTTTACGCGACATGATCGGGGTCGTCTCCCAGGAACCCGTTCTCTTCAACGCCAGTATCAAACAGAATATTGCTTACGGTACCCGCAAGGATCAGCCGCAACCGACGGATCAAGAGATCGAAGATGTTTGTCGACTTTCCAATGCTCACGACTTTATTTCAAGGCTCCCTAACAAGTACGATACCATGGTCGGCGAGAAAGGCGCTCTTTTGTCTGGGGGACAGAAACAACGCATTGCTATAGCCCGTGCCCTGATCAAGAACCCCCGCATCCTGCTCCTGGATGAAGCCACCTCAGCACTGGATACAGAATCAGAGCGGGTTGTTCAATCAGCGTTGGATAAGGCTTCTAGTGGTCGTTCAACCATCGTGATTGCTCATCGACTCTCAACAATCATGAACGCAGATATGATTTACGTTATGGAAAGAGGCGAGGTCATTGAGACAGGAAATCATATATCGCTTCTTGAGCATGGTGGGGTATATGCAGAATTGGTGGCAAAACAGCAACTGAAGACAGGGGGTATAGATGTGGATCATCCGCAGCCGATTGATAATGACGACGCTACCGCTGGACCTGAAATCACGAAGTCGAACCGTCGCACAAGTGCCTCCTTAGAAAGAATGTTATCAGTGAGATCGGGTGTCATGTCTAAGAACAAGGTGGACTCGACCATTGCGGTCAATGAAGATGTTGCGCTGGAGGCTGCTACGCAAAACAAGGAGAGGGAGAAGAAAGAGCAGAAGGCGCCAATTGGCCGTGTTGCCAGGATCATGTCGCCTGAGATGCCGGCTGCAGCGTTTGGCGGAATTATGAGTGCCATCACCGGAGCTGTAAGTGTCAAAGCAATTTGGATCAACAGCTTGTCTGCAACATAAGAGTCTCTGCTTCTAGCTCATAACGGTGTCTTTACATCCGCTGACTTGTAGACATGGCCAATCTTCTCGAAACTGTTTTCCAAGATGCTGAACATCCTAACGGACTATCAAAGCCCAAGCTTCACCAGGGACTCCAGCCTTTACTCTCTTCTCTTTGTAGTTCTCGGAGTCGTCGCCCTGTTCAGCAATGGCATATCTGTCTACATCTTTGAGCTTATCGGCGAGAAGATGGCACGACGTATGCGAGCGCTGAGCTTCAAAGCCATCATCGGCCAAGACATGGGTTTCTTTGACGAAGTACGACATAGCACTGGCGCTCTTTCGTCTCGCCTTGCTACCGACGCATATCAGATGCACGAGCTCGTCTCACAACTACTCAAAACTGCCTTCTCGACCCTTGCCATCATTGTCATCGGTCTGGCGTTTGCATTCTCAGCCAGTTGGATACTGACACTAATCATTTTGGCTTTGATCCCCATCTTGGGCTTGGCTCAGTACTACGAAATCGCCGCGTTGACGGGGTTCGGACAAAAGACCCAAAAGGCGTACGAGCAATCTGGCCAGGTTGCAGGCGAAGCTATCGCCAATATCCGAACAGTTGTGGCGTTGGCCAAAGAGTCTGTATTTGAAGCGAGATATGAAGGTAAGGGCCGTTTCGTCTCAATGAAAATCACGTTGGTGACGATGGAGAGGCCAGTAATATGTATACTCAGGCGGACATATTCAACAACAGTTGTCACTAGGGAGCCTCATAAGTACGCGCTGCACAAGGCATACTTTGCATCCATTGGATTCGCAATGTCACAGGGAACCATGTATTGGGCCTATGCTATTGGATTCTATGCGAGTTATCGGCTTGTTGATGCAGGGAAAATGGTGTGGAGTGACATGTTTCAGACAATGTTTGCTATTGTCTTCATGGCCATGGGTCTTGGTCAAATGGCCGTTCAGATGTAAGTTTTTGAATAGTTTTTGGACTTCACATTCAAGTACTTTATTTATATTGATATTACTCTTTCACCTATCTCTCTAGGCCAAAGTACGTCAAGGGAAAGCAGTCTGCGATAAACGTCTTTGAATTACTCGATGAAACGACCAAGATCGATGCAGACAAAGACGGGATCATACTAGATCGCTTGGATGGACAAGCCGCACTCGAAGAAGTTGATTTCGCATATCCAACGCGATCGGATATCAAACTCTTCAAGGGTGTCGATCTCGAAGTGCATCCTTCCCAAACCGTGGCTCTCGTTGGGCCCTCTGGCTGTGGTAAATCGACCGTCGTCGCGCTTTTGGAGCGATGGTACGATGTCCTTGGCGGACGTGTGGTCATTGATCACTATGATATAAAGGACCTGCAGTTGAACAACCTTCGCACTCATCTGGCTCTTGTCGGTCAAGAGCCCGTGCTCTTTGATATCTCAATTGGCGAGAACATCCGGTATGGCATTCCTGATGGCCAGGTAGTCGATCAGGAACAAGTGGTTGCAGCGGCCAGGGCATCAAATATTCACGATTTTGTCATGTCCTTGCCCCAAGGATATGATACTCGTGTTGGAGATAAAGGATCGCAGTTATCTGGCGGCCAAAAGCAGCGCATTGCGATTGCTCGTGCCCTTATCCGCAACCCGAAGATCCTGTTACTCGACGAGGCAACCTCTGCTTTGGATTCCGAGTCGGAGAAACTGGTCCAAGAGGCATTGGACAAGGCTCGTGCTGGGAGGACGACAATCGTGATTGCGCATCGACTGAGCACGATCCAGGATGCGGATTTGATCCTTGTAGTCAAAGATGGGTCCATCGTAGAGTCGGGTCGCCACTACGAGCTAGTGACACTTGGGGGCGTGTATGCTGAACTTTGTAAGAAGCAGAACCTCGAAGTGACCCATTAGATACACAAGATACACCGTATGTGTGTGGCAACTAAGGTTCTCCCAAACGCGTGACAAACTGGGAGAAAGTTTTGACGACCTGTGCATTTTTACCGCCACAGTGCCACAATGATATCGAGTCGCCGAGGTTGCATGGCGTAGAGGGGGTTGCGATTAGTCTGGACGGAATAGATGTACTGTCCCGCTATTGATGTCACCTCTTCCTTCTGTTGCGCAGATTTTACTCGTTTTTTGTAATAAAAAAAAACAAAAAACATCTGGGGGTGCGTCTTTCGAAATGTCCGGTCGAATAAGGGTGAGACGATTGAAAAATTGGAGGAAATGAAGTAAATAGGGCGTGAGCAAAACGCTACACAGTCCTTTTGTGCGCCTTAAAAGGAAACCATGTCTTTTCGATCGATGTCTTCAACAGACATTCATGTTGATGAGATCAGGCTGACAAGACAGGGACGCGTAGCATATCTTGTACTGGATGCTTCCTCTCTGTTTCCTGCTACCAGTGTTACCCGCAGAAAGACAAATGCAACAACGTGTCTAACATTACAGGTGCTTCGCGTTGCTAACCTAGTCGATCACAAAGTGTTGCTTGGTACTCTATACTACGAGGGCTGAACAAACAAAGTTGTCGTTCAAAAATACAGTTGGAATAGGAGCAGCAAGGTGTTCGTGGGTGTGTGAGAGAGCTATTTTTTTTTTACCGCCGAGGGTTGTTTTGGAGAAGACGAAGAGCACTAGAGTGTACGAACATCGTTGCCATTTCTAGGCTTGAACTCTCTCGCTTGTCGACCAATGGCCATCCTGGTCTTCTCCCAAGATGGTTTCCTTTTTCCGGATCACCCAGAGCCTCTTGTAGTGATAACTTTTCGTCTTTTTCTTTTCCACTTTGTCTTTTCAATCAAACCCTCTCCAGCCCCCACATTCTCCCTGCGTTTCTACATCACATCGCCGTCCCTGGATCTGCGAACCCCGCTTCAATTTTTTTTCCAGTCAAAGGTGCGCGCCTAGTTTTCGTCAATTGGATATCCAACCACGCACAAGGAGTTGTGCTTTCTAGCCATCAATCCATCAATGAAGTTGCCGTGCAACGCCCTTCCGTGCATTCCCATTCCTAAAACTCATTCCACCCCATTCACCATTATTCACCGTTGTATAAAATTTAGAAGTGCCCAATACATAATACTCGACCTTCCTATCTCAGCTCGGCATAAATTATACACAAACCACGCCTCGACAGATAAAGGATAAAGCCATGGCATCGCCCACTGGAGCCAGAGGGGCAGCGACCATATCTCACCGCCCCTCCGAGGCGACCATCAGTGAGTTAGTCGATAACGAGAACACAGCCCTGCTCGCTGGCAACAGCGACAGCGCCAACAGTAAGGTGCCTACTCAAGCTGATCGCACGGCCCTCTATGTCAAGGCCATCAACGAGCACCTTCCCTGGCACAAAAGACCATCAGTTCTGTGGCTTTTGCCAATCTTTGGTCTGTCTTGGCTTAGTGGTGGCATGCTGATTTCGTCGCAAGGCCAATTCAACGCTGCGCTGCTTTGTCGTGAATATATGAACCGACATACATCCAATACAACATTGATGGCTACCGAGGGGGTTGCCTCGTTTCTGACAAGTGGACTGGAAGGCACGTTGGCAGCCGCAATGCGCCCTGCAGCTGAGTGTCAGATTCCTGAGATCCAAGCGTACACTGCCAAAGTCCTGGCCATAATTGAGGTGATCACCGGTGTTGCAAGTAAGAGCACTGATTTTCAATAGCTTTGATTTGCTTCTCTCTTCTGTCATCTTTTGCTTGCCCGTTTTTCACCCCATCGTTGCATCCTCGTGTAGAAGAAACGTTGCCTGGAAGGCAGATCGTTGTCCCTAAATGGGACAGAGCCCAATGTAATTAACCTCACGTTCTTTTCATTTCATTTTACTCTCAAAATCAACTATAAACAAAAGGCACATTCTCGATCGGATATTACTCTACACTGAGTGACAAGCATGGCCGACGAATCATCATGGTCCTGGCTTTCCTCAACACCCTGTTAACGCTAGGCACAATCTTGGCCATGGGTCTCTACTGGGACCAAATCGGCTTGCCTTTGATGGTCATATCTGGCCTCGTCAATGGCCTGTTGGGAGGCTCCAACTTGGGCATTACCATGACTCTGGCATACGCGGCAGATTGTACTGATCCGGCAAAGCGCAGTTTGGCATTCTCTTGGTTGCATGCCGGTCTGTACTTCGGTCTCGGTGTTGGGTATGTGGAGCGTTGCAACGTAAAATAACTGTCTTTCAGCCTGCAATTGCGGATTGGCGTAACTGATACTTGGAAACAATTGTTTTTAGACCATTTTTGGGCGGATCCATCGTCCGAGCCAGCAGCACAATCTTGACGATTGTATATATCGACATGGCAGTCAACGCCATTTCTCTCGTACTCACGGTAGCCTTCATGCCCGAGTCTCTGCCCGCGAAACAGCCACCGCAAGTGCAGCAGCTGTACGAAACCTTCAAAAAGAAGAGTGGCTCAACGAATACTTCACAAGAACGTGTTGCTTGGCATTCGCATGCAGTGCACGCTCTCGCCTTCTTTAAACCCAATGGCCGCAACACAAACTTGATTCTCATGGCAGTAATATCCTTCCTTCAGATGTTGGCTGCCCGTGGGACACTTTCTGTTGTTATTCTCTACACAAACCAGATGTTCCACTGGACAGAGTACGAGGTAAGAGGGGGGGTATTAAGCGACGTGACGTTAATGGCCCAGACTCGGGGGAATGGGAGCTCAGTTAACATTTCAACCATACACTTTCAAAACAGGATGGGATTATGTTCTCTCTCGCATCATTGGTCCGTCTTTTCACAATGCTCGTGGTCTTGCCGATCCTGGTTCACTTTCACCAAAGAGCGTACCGAAATAAGAAGAGCAGAGTCAACTCGAAGGCTGGCAAAGGCGTTCAAACGGATGGAATGCAGCCGAATGATGGGGACCCGACTCACCAACAAGACCCCTTTATCCACAGCATGGACACGACGAATCAAGCCTTGGTCAACGCTAATGATCCGGATGCTGCGGCTAGCGCACAGTACTTGGGCGAGGCTGCCATCGAGTTTTCGTCCGACGACCACGACGCTCAGGAGCGTCGCAACCGCCAGACCTCGGTTGATTCTACTGCCACACTATCTTCGAGCACTAATATACCCAACAATAGCCGGAACGATATGGAGACGGATGCTTCAGTTGCGTCTGCGAGAACCAGAGAGGAGACGTTCAGCGACATGAAATTTGATACCTGGATGATCCGACTTGGCTTAGCAGTCAGCGCATTTACCTACGTCGGATACGGCCTCGCGAGCGAGGGATGGTTGTTTATTTTGGCAGTATCGCTTCATGCGATTTGCATCATTGCTTCCCCATCGCTCAAATCGTTGTTGGCCTACCTGGTCGAACCGTCCCAGTTCGGAGCAGTCTTAGGAGCGATCCAGGTTGTGGAATCGATCGCGGCGATCTTTTCACCGGTGGCAATCTCGTGGGTGTATGCATTGACAGTGAAGAGCATGCCAGAGTTTGTGTGGTACAGCTGCGCGGCCTGGATTGCGATTTGTGTCGTACTGTCGTTCATGATCAGACAGAAGCAGTTCCGCAACAACATGGATGCTTAGATTCTCCAGTTACACTACCGCGTTCATTCCCACTCACATCACCACTGAATTGATTCTCAAGCACTATTTTATGACCCATTATTCCTATGATAACCATAGTACAGTATATCACGCTTCCTTTCATTCACTTGGCCACAATTGGAGAAGCCAGTTCCTACAGATGAAATTTTTGTACATATCAAATCGGTTGTTCCAACACAATAACCACTATTGAAACTAAAACGCATTTCCTGCGGAATAAGAATTTGATAGTAGTTGTAGTCGAGATCAAGGTCATGTTAAGTAGTATATAACGAAACATCATCCCTCAGCACAACATATCAAATCCAGAGTCGCGTCGCTCGTCCACCTTGTTTCCTTGCTCGTCCACCGTATAATCCTGCGCTGATTGCTCGTTCTCAGCATTTGCACGGATTGCCTCTGGCGTTTGCGGTTGCTGACCCACAAGGTTGTGATGACTCTTTAAGATGATATCGATATCGTCATGTGGGTGAACCACCAAATGGTGGGTATGATGACCATGGTGGTGGTGGTGGTGTTTAATGTGATGTTCACGGACCGAGCCATCATCAACATTGTCATCATCTCCTGTATTTTCTTCGTCCCAACCGTGTTTAATGTGATGTTCATGGACTGAGCCATCATCTACATTGTCGTCATCTCCTGTATCTTCATCGTAATCATGGCCCTCGCCCTCAGTATCGTCTTTGTAGTTGTCGTCATGCGTGTGCTTTGCCTGGGGTTCGTCATCATCCGCCTCCGCCCCATCATCTTCCTTCAGACGGAAATCGCGAAGCCTGTGCGCTGTGTCTGTGTCTGTGCTGCAAGATCCCAATGGCGGATTCACCTCAACATGGGCTGGTGATGCTGCACCTGGAGAAACAACAGCGATGGCAAGAGTGAATCCCAGTACAGGCAAGTCAGTCGATTTTTTGGCCACGACCAAGTTCAACACTGCATCAACCTCCGCTAAGTTTTCGTTTGTGACGAAGTGAACTCGTGAACTCGACGAATTACCTGAGACTGTAACACTACCGTCTTCGGAAGGCTCATCCTCGCCAGCCACGGCAGCAGCATTGACCTTAGTAAGGTTGGAACCGACGGAGATATTATCGCCGAAGAGCTCCCTCTCCTCTGCCAACGCAATGCCAGCGGCTGCAACTCTGGCGTAGGTGGCGTAAGCTCTTGGCTGGCTGCAAGTAGTCTGGGTAGACGCAGCAGCAGAAGAGATGTCATCAGTGGGTGACTTGGTAGAGGCAGATTTGAAAGAAGTGGCGGCCTGGCTGTCCTCCTGAAGGATCTGCGACACCACCTGATGGATTACCCAGGTCTCGTCATCTGACTCGCTGGAATATTCGGGCAGTTCTGCCTGCAATGCACGGTCAAAAGAATCCTTCAGTTCTTCAGTGAAGTCCACCACTGTATTTGGCAGGTTCTCTTTGATAAGTCTCGCTGTCGTTTCAGCAGTTGTAGCAAGGACCGCCACCGTAGCTATGGCTGTCCCCAGGATGCCGCCTGAGAGTATGTCCACATGTCGAAGGAAATGGCTTGACTGCGCGTATCCCAGAATCCTGGAACCGAGGTCTCGACCACCGATGCTGGTACTTTCATGGTCCTCGCCCTGTCGTGCGGGAGAGAGCGAGATTTCTGGGCGGTCTGACTCTTTGGAACTGCCGTTGGGTTGAGGGCTATGCGTTCTCAAGGTCTCTGAAGAATGGACAACGGAGCCTTTTGCCTTCGCGGCTTTGCTTTCCTCAGCGGCGTCAAGCTTGATCTTAGATCCATCCTCGCTGGTAATGGGGATGTTCTTCTCGTTGGCTTGGTCCACCTTTTCAGTAGCCCTCGCTCCTGCAATAGGCTTTTTGACCATGTCGGCATACGAAATGTGTTTATCAACAAGGGTGAATGTCGTGCTCGCATCTATGAAAAAAATATGACACGCGTTATGTTATCATTCAGAATACGTGGTAATCCAGTCTTCATAATTCGTCTAGTCCAAGTGCAGCCTATTGTCAGAGAGCAAGGTTTTGGAAGTCTCACCCTGCACAAGAGCGCGGTTTCTGTCAAGAAGTTGACCAAGGTCCTTTCCAGCAAGATGTTTGTAGGGTTTGTGATTTGAAGTATCCCCTTTGAAGAAGCCCAAAGCGCCTATCTTGGAGCCCCATGAGTTGTCTTCCGTTTTCTCTTGCTCAACACGCGAAGGAATACTTTTCTTGGTAGCTGAGAAATTGAATAGATAGTCAATACGCGTCAGAGTAGGCAATTCGAAATCATACGCGATGTCAGTACGCTGTTGAACATCGACTTGCCATAGACATCGATGGGCTTATAGTCCGTCATTTGACCACTAAAAAACCCAGCAGAGCCGATCAATGCGCTCCAAGAGCTCAAGTCTTGGTTGTTGCCGATTAGGTGAGACCTGGAGATGTCCTGTTTTAGTCGATCTGATATTGTAAGATTGTACGCGACATTAGACTGTGAACGATAGCAGTGCATATATCACTTGACGCCGTCAAACCAGCTACTCACCGCTGTCCTTCACACCACTATTTGCAGCTCGCCCGTTGTCGTTCTCGCCCTTCAAGTTGTCTTTCCTCAAGGTCTTCTTAGATGCTGCGTCGCCTTCCGCTTTACTCGTGGTCACCGTTGGGTCAGTCTTGCACCCCGAATAGTCTGCACCTCTAAAACTGTTGCTTGCACCCATGACTACACAAGTCATTAGCAGCAGCAAGAGCAACAGCTGAACTAGAATCGAAAGAATGATTCTCGGATCGATATTATAGGTCTCGGAGAGGGTCTCCAGTCCAAGACGTTTTTGTAACGCATAAATATCGGGGGTGTAGTTCCAAAGGAAGCTGTCCAACGTAGCATCCGGACTCCACTGGCCCCACAAACGCCCAGGATAAAGGAAAAATTGGGAGAGGGTCGAGAGCAAGTTGCGAGAATATCTTCCGTCCAGGTTGTTGTCGCTGAAGTAGGGAGTATCAATTTTGTCGCTGTGTAGGAAAGAGGCGATGTAAGGGGAGGCGACGGATGCTGCCTGTGACGCAGCCGAAGGAGGAGTCGAAAATGGGCGTGTGTTAAACAGCCAGCTGTAGAGGGTGTCGATTGCCCTTTCAGCTCGAAGGACATGGTTGTTATCCATTTTTAAGAGTGTGTGATGAACTTTCTACAATAGTATTCACAGATATCAAGTTATGAAGTTATGAAGGGGGAGGAGGTCGCAGGAGAATTCTTTTCTTTTCTTTTATTTTCTCTTCATGATGGGGCGACCACCTGAACATGGGACACAGTGCATGAAGGGTGGCCCCTGTCCAATAACAGACGCAGTGCTGTGAGTCGGTTTCATGCACGACGCGACGTGTTTGGATGACTACGAGGAAAAAAAAAAAGGGAGGGGTGGCTGCTGTGGTAGGCCAATAATCCGCATTGAGTTTCAGCCCTCCCCCGAAAGAGAGAACTTACAGCGTATTGGACTTATAGAAGCTGTGTGCCAGAGGCCGATTTCAATCTTCCGCGAGGAAGAGAAATTGCTGGTAGCCATTCTCGCCAGCGACTAACCGGCGTCCCCACTAAGGATGTAGAATGATGGCGCACTTACGCGGACTTTACCCGCTTGCAGTCAACTTTACTGGATCACCTCCGAAGAAGTGTCACAGCCGTATGTTTCCAAGCAAACGCTATTCAGCCTCCCACAGCAGCCAGTTGGGATTAACTGGCGAGAAAGACGAGCGGGATTTTATCGCAGGGGACGGTGTTTTGCTATTCAAGTGCATGATTGCTCTGCGCAGACATATCGAGTGGGTTGCATTTTGGGAAATCCCATTACAATCGCATTGTCAGTCACGATTAATGATTGATGCATGTTTTTTTTTGCCTGCTCTCAAATACTAAGACTGTAAATACAGCTGTACCACATACAATATATACGTGCCACAACCGGCCAAGCTTTGTTGTTGAGAAGACACAGCGCAGCCAAGGCCATATTCGTTTGTTCAACTACCAGGAACAATAACACGCCAGTTTCGGAGCCCTTGTAATTCTCTTTGCGCAGATTCCGACGTGCTTGTTCATGCCCTTTGACGCGCGTGATGATGATTAATAATATTATATTAGGGGTGTCAACAGCAACAGAATACATAACGAGACAGAAACGAGATGAGTATCAACACTAGAAACTACTCTTCGTCCTCGACAAACTCAAACTGGACAGCCCAAAACACCGTCTTCCCATCCAGCGTCCTGCAAATATACCTGACGGGCTGGCCGTTCAGATACTTTAGGACATTGAGACTAAGTGCCATCTTGATATTGCCGGTGTTAAAGTCCATGTGTGGAGAAAAGAACTCAAAGCCGTACACAAGGTCCTTGTTGTAGACAAAGTCCGTGCGGCTCTGCTCCGTCTGAAAGTGTTTCCGCCGCTGAGATGTGCTCATACTTGGCTTGCCGGGCAAGAAAAACGTCGTATCTTCGTCGATATGCTGACGCCACTGACCCAGGGGCATGCTGCCTTCCTCAATTGCCGTCGTTGTATTCTCGGGAGAGTTTTCTTTCCAATCTGCAGAGTCGGTGGATGAGGAGGGCGTCCCAGGTTGAGGTGTCGCGGGCGAGGCGATCGTACTCAGGTCGCGAGGCGTTTCCGGTGCAGGCGAGATCGTTCCGTTAGATCGACGGATCTTGTCCACCTGGTCAGACGAGGTACTACGACTTGTTGCGTCGCTGCTTAAACCGCCTTTTTCATTATTCGACGCTGTATTGCTGAAGCTCATGACCGAACTCCTGTTGCCACGCTTGAACTTGCCCAAGAAGCCCCATGCACTTGATACTGCGCCAGTGACGTTCTCCGACATGGAAAAGCTGCGCGTGAGATCCATGGATGGGCGCGGCGTAGGGGGTGGTGAGGGCAGCTTTGTATCTTGAGGTCGCCAGGCTGCCATGGTGTTGATGGATGAGACCAAGGGACTGAGAATCCATGGCTTGCCGTCGGTGGTGAGCGATGTCCGGACAACGGGATCGATGTAACGTGCGATTTTCAACATCATCTCGAATCCGTCAGGCAGGTCGACGGGTTGGTCAAAATCGGTTCCAAAATAGACTTGCTGGCCATCCCACTCACGCTTAAATCGTCCCTCGATCTAAATAAAATTCGGTTGCCATCAGGTAACATTGGAATGTGCGATTTTTAGCAAATAGTCAGGAGAAAAGGGGTTTGCCTTTGTGCCTTCATGCTCTCTTGCTGGCCTTGGCAGGCACAAGCAAGAATATACGCACATATACAACTTTACCTGAAGCGAGAATCGGCGGTTGCGACCATAAAAGTAGTCAGAATTATAGATCGGCTCTGAGCTATCGTTTGTGATTCCAACTGAGGTTGCAGGAGTCGAGGTAAGCACAGATAGTCCAGGTGATCCGTTTCGTTGATTTGCGAGGTAATCCAAGTTAAAATAGAATACAGTTGTAGAGAAAAGAGAGCAGACGGGTTAATCTCACTCTGTTAATCACGTACAGCAGTGGGGGTCGAGGTAATAATAATAAAAACTTGAGAGCAATTGAGCTTGGTGAGAGCACGATTGCCTGTGAAAGGCATGGAGAACGGTGTCCCTTGAACTACGGGGCAGCTGCCAAGTCAGACCGCCTCAGATCCGTCAACACCTGTGTTCACAGTAGCGAAGGTCGGCAGGGTTGCTCTCTTTGTGCTCCATGATTCCTTAGTGCTCATACTCCCGTCCGGATAATGTTTCCCGGCACGCGTGGATGGCTTTGTCATATGCGAGAATGTGAGCAGGAGTCATTTTGCGGCACCGATTTGGGGCTGTCGGTGCGTGGGGCAAAGATAGCATTATAATATTGACAAATGACGGTCTGCAACATCCCAACAGCCGACATTTTACTTATGCCGTGTATTCATGTCCATGCCGATGAGAACAGATTGAAAGTGAGAAATGAAAAAGGACTGACAACGCTAACGGAAACACTGGCTTTTCTGCTTGGCAGCTCCAATCATCCGATGGCCTGCTCGTCGTTCCTGAAGGCAGAGTTGTGTTCTAAGATGATCCCCTTCTCCCTGCCCCCTCTAGAATTCTTTTTCGCGCATTCCTTCTCATTGTACCTCTCTCTCTCTCTCCCACTTCTGCCTCCGCAAGTTGGTGGAGAATTTGCGAACCTTCTTACGAAAGGATTTTGAGTGGGCCAAAGAAAAAAAATATATGCGGTCGTGCAGCTTGCTAATTTGCGAGCCGAAAGTCGAGTGCCTTTGTCCCTTACCAAAGTCCTTGATACGAACAACGGCCCTGCCCTTGAAATCCGGGGCATCAAACTCGATGGGGTGGGCCTCATCGTTGCAGTTGGCAATGGACAGATCTGTGTACGATCCGCCAACTTTGACACGAAGCTTGACCATGGTAAATCTTGTATGTTTCACAGGAACAAACGGCGGGAAAAAAATGTGGATCGCAAGACGAGTGCGAATATAGCTTAGAGTGGAGAGGAAGAGGGCGCAGGGCGGAGGCTGGCTATGGGTGGCGGAAAAGAGATGGAAGAGAAAGCGAATGGAGAGATGAATGTCAAAAAGAAAAGAGAATGAGCACAGGGACAAGATGTTTAAGTTTCGAGAGAAAGAAATATAGGCGGATCGGAGGGAAGGAGAATAAGCGTACGTTCAAGAGGTCAGATTCGTGTGTCTTGAAACAAAGAAGATTGAAGTGAGGAAACGGGTTCGAGTCAGAAGTGCAAGGCGGAAGTGGAGGAGAGAAAGGAAAAGGACAAAGAATGCGCATGCATCGGCACCTTAAATACAGAAAATAGACCAAGGCGAGTGGATGCTGAGCAAAAGGGTGCACTTGAGTTCATTCCCTAGTATGCATGGACGGGTAAGCGCAGCCCCGCATCCTCTTTAACCTCGCCTCTGTTTTCTCATTTCTCTCTTCCCCCACAAAGCTGCGGTCCTCTCCTCCCTATCCGTCTCGAGTGTCTCTCTAGTTCTCGCTTAGTCGAGGCCCTATTTGTTGCGTGTGAATGTCAGGAGAGGGACGAGGAGAACAGCAGATGAGAACACGTTTCTGCAAGCGCATGGAGCAACGTCAGGGACAGAGTCATGAGCGGAAGAGGCAAGAGCCGCTGCTGTCCATCCAAATGCTGCATGTTGGGCGAAGTGGCTCATTGATTTGCTCGTCAACTATCCTTCTCCAAAGTTCCAAACTCATTTTATCGCATTACTGGCTGCCACCACTTGGGTTTGGGCGGACACAACGCTGCTTATCACAACCCCTCTGTCCAGCTCTCCATCAGCCTGTTGGTCTTTGTCCGCTGCATTCCTTACTCTTCGCTCGGACCTCTGGTAAGGAGAAGACATATTCGAAAGGACTCACTTCAGCCCGTGAATATACTCTCCCTTTGAGTATTCTGGCCTCCGCATGACTTCATGCATGTTAGCGGACCAGCGAGCGGGCGTCGTCTTATTGGATATGCCTATTCAACACTACTCCTTCGAGCTTGTCGGAGGGATGGTAGGATACAGGTATACAGGTACTGGACTCACACGAAAAACAGCCTATGGCTTTCGAGTCACCGAAAATGAGCGTCGCTTGCCACCAAAAAAAAAAAAAATTGCTGGCTGCACAGCCATTTTTTTTTTTTTTTTTTTTCCCGCCGGCACAACGTCTCTCAGCCGTCTGGTGTGTCGAAGATGACAGGGCGACGAAGGAGAATTCCCTGTCTTGGTGTTGTGTGACTGGCCCTGCGCCTGGTCCACGGCTCCATTCGGTTTTATGGTCCAATATCGCTCATGTATTTGTAAATATCCGCCTTGGAATCTTTCACAGGAAACATCTTTCCTCCTTTTTGCACCCTCGGCTGACGCATATTATCGTAAATGGATTTCCATCAGGTTCCTCCTCGGTGGATTTGCGGAAAGGACAGCACTGAGGGCTGGGTATGTTGGTATCGTTTGAGGGCATGGGGATGCAGAATGGCGAGGCGCAGTATCGCTGATAATCCTTTCTTTACTTTTTATCATTGCCAGGGTCCATTCGGTCCGGATGGGACAGACTTTACCCTATGCTTCGAGTACAGGTATTCCACTCAGACGCACTGTTCCTCAATTCCTCTCATAGACCACTCAGTCAATCTTACATGCGCTATCGAACTCTTGTCTAGCCTCTTCTCTGCCTTTTCTATTGTGGTACTGCTGGTTTTTGTCACGCGGATTGACATTCTTCGTAAAACACGCCAACCACACA
The DNA here is from genome assembly GCA_025201705.1 of Dissophora ornata. NCBI lineage: Eukaryota > Fungi > Mortierellomycota > Mortierellomycetes > Mortierellales > Mortierellaceae > Dissophora > Dissophora ornata. Next base: position 85,659 of record MU616563.1, read on the forward strand.
ACCTTGGGCGAACGGCTTGGATATATTGGCCTACACAAATGTTCATGCTCGCGGCTAGCATCACAATGTTTGTGCAGGCAGTGAACGGATTTTTTTCTTCGGCCCCATCCTGGATGCAAGTCGCCGGAACCTCGACAATGGGCACAGTATGGGTAAATCTCACGGGGCGAGAATGAGACGAGAGGCATATAGTGCATTGAAAGCTTATTAACACAACACTACCCAACGCCTTATGAAAATGATAGCTTTGCGCATTGGTCGTAAACTACAACGAACACAAATACACAATCCGATCCTCCAACTCGCTTTTCACGTTTTACATCATGTCAATCCTGACGACAGGCTTGTTGCTGCACACGCAGCTCAGACTAAAGCAGACAGCGCGTCCAGAGTACCATCTCAGCATCACATCCCTGGTCCTGCTGACCATGGGTTTCACGGTCGAGGCATGGCCCAGGGGATCAACGCGGGTTCAGCAACAGAGCAATGCCCAGGACTTCGAAAAAGCAAACTTGTTTTCGCAATTGACGTTTCATTTCTTTCAGCCAATTGTCTCCTTGGCGGCCAAGCAGCAGATGCTCTATCCCTCAGATATTTTTAACCAGTTGCCGGAATCATACATGACGAAGCCTGGGTATGCACACCTATCGACATGCTGGGGGAAAAGGGTGCAGCGATACCGCGACAAAGTAGTCCTTGAAACGAAGCGTAGTGGGGGTACGGGCGACAAAATCAAGAGTGTCAAGAAACCATCACTCATGACGACAATTCTGATAGCAAACTGGAAGGCTCTCGTTCCAGTCGTCATCGTACGTATCGCGATCCCTGTTACAGAGTACCTGTCCCCTGCGCTTCTAGGCCTTCTTTTGGATTACATCGACAATCCTAATGGCAGATTGCGAGAGTCAATGTCTTCGTTTTCCGCAACGCCACGCAACATCGAGGAAAAACCATTGATGTACGGTCTGGTTCTTGCTTTCTCGATCTTCGCTATACGAATTACCGTGCCCATGTTGTACTCGTATGTCTTGCGAGACATGTATCTCCTCAGTACAGGGATTAAGGCTGCCCTTGTGGCAATGATCTACCGCAAATCCCTCAAACTTTCGCCAGACGCTAAGAGAAAGTCATCCACGGGCGCTATCACCAATCATATGTCGGTTGATGCCGTCTTGTGGGAGGAAGGCATCGACAAGCTGTCCGTTTGGATCTCTCTGCCGTTCGATTTCACAATCTGTCTGGCTATGTGTAAGGAATTGGTCTGATGTGTTATTCTAACCTGTGTTTGACATCCACCAATAGCTTGTCTGTACTGAAGCCATGTTACTCATGCGCCAACGGTTTCTATTGGGAAATAGTGTACAACCTTCTCGGATGGAGCTTCTTGGCAGGACTGCTCACAATATTGGCCCTCATTCCGCTGCAGCTCTGGCGTGCTGGTGTTTATGAAGGTCTTGAGGAAGAGCGCCTCAAGGCAACTGACGAACGTGTCCGGTTAACGTCAGAGGTCCTTGCAAGTGTAAAAATTGTCAAGCTGTATGGATGGGAGTCGGCATTCAAAAAAAAGATCTCGGGGGCCAGGAATGTGGAGTTGGGAGTCTTGAGACGCATGGGTGCTCTAGAGTCGATCATGAGTGTTGTTTTCGCTTCGAGTTCAGTGATTGTCAGTTTGGTAACGTTTGCAACGTACGTGACGATTGGCAAAGGTGAGTTAACACCGAAGATTGTGTTTGTGAGTATGACGCTCTTCGATCTGCTGCACGAGCCAGTTAGTCGACTGGCGGAGGGGTAAGTGCCGCGAAACTACTTTGCATTTTCAAATGAGTTGCAGCAGGTCACGTACTTTTGTGTTTAACGCACTAGTTGGTGGGCGGCAATAGGACCACGGACACCATTGGACTCGTCGTTGCTACCAAACGTATCCAGCGCTTTTTATTCAGGGAGGAGATCGACGATACGCAAATCATTCGCGAGAAGTACAACAAGAGCGGTTCCGAAAATGTGATCGAGATCCAGGATGCCACTCTATCTTGGACTTCCGGGGCCCTGACCAGTGAGGACGATGATGAGAATGAAGAAGATGAGCGTGAGAACAATGAGAGCACTCAAGGGTCTCTGGACGCTACAGAAGTGAATGTGGGCCCGCCAGTGAAGCCTGCTCTCCAAAACATCAATCTCACTGTCCGTGACAAGACGTTAACTGCAGTTGTGGGGCGTGTCGGGCAGGGCAAGTCCTCACTGTTGAGCGCGATCATAGGCGAAATGTACAAATTACAGGGAACAATTCGTGTCGCAGGAAGGATATCGTACGTCCCGCAGCAGGCTTGGATCTTCAACGCAACACTGCGCGATAACATCCTGTTTGGAAATGCGTTTGATCAAGATCGATATCGCCAAGTGCTCAAGGCCTGCGGATTGGAGCCTGACCTAGCTATTCTACCCGCGGGCGATTTGACTGAGATTGGAGAGCGGGGCATTAACCTATCAGGCGGCCAAAAGCAGCGCGTCTCATTAGCAAGAGCAACCTATGATAACGCGGATGTATACCTAATGGATGATCCACTGAGTGCGGTGGATGCTCATGTAGACAGACACTTGTGGGATAACCTGATCGGATCAAAGGGATTGCTAAAGGACAAGGCTAGAATCCTGGTCACACATGGTATCGGCCACTTGGAGCATGTCGATCAAATCGTGGTTATTAGCGATGGCCAGATCTCTGAAATTGGCCAGTACAATGACCTCATTGGATCAAAGCAGTCGTTTTACCAGCTAATGGAGTATTACTCTGCGAAGCAATGGAACAGCCATGCGCCTGCGATAAGAACGGAGACTGTTGGAGATAGCAATTGCTCAGTCCATCATGCGTGTGAGCCTGCCAGTACTGACGGACCATCGGAAGAGTCCGAAGACAGCGGCATGGAATCGGAAAATGTCGCAGTCGACTACAATCAAGCATCCGAGGCGCATACTTTGGATGAAGAAGAGGACGAACTCATTGCGGAGGAGATCATGAAGAAAGGCGGGATTGAATGGAAACTGGTCAAGAACTATGCCAAGGCCTGTACTCTCAAGATAGCCATAGGGATTGTTTTGATCAACATCGTCACCCAACTTTGCACCCTCGGCTTTAGCTTGTGGTTGAAGTATTGGATCTCCAAGACCAAAGAGGAACTCAGGGCGTCGCTGGTCCTGTTCCTGGGGGTTTATGCGGTCATGACGGCGGTGTATGTCGTATTCTACGTGATCTTCGTCCGTCTTGCGTTAGCTGTGGGACGCATTCGAGCTTCAGAGCTAATCCATCGGCGGCTCATCTCGACAATCGTCCGGTTACCTTTGAGGTAAAGCTATGTGTGTTGTAGTACTGAGTAACAAAGACTAAGTTATCGACCTTATTAACGTCCTCAAATAATCCCCCAGTTTCTTTGATACAACTCCCCTTGGCCGTATAGTGAACCGCTTCTCCTCTGACTTGTATAGTATCGACGAGCACCTTCCTTGGAAGTTCATGGATCTGATATACCTGGTGATCAACGTGACTATGACCATGGTCCTCATTGCGGTGACAACACCGGTCTTTGTGCTTCTGATCCCAGCCATCGCGGCCGTATATTATGTAATCCAGCGATACTTCCTTTGGGCAACTCGATCGTTGAAACGTATCAACTCTGTTTCATTTTCGCCTCTGTACCAGCACTTTGACGAGACCCTGAGCGGTGTCTCAACCATCCGCGCCATGGCAGTTCAGCAGCAGTTCATTGAGGAGAATGCCAAGCGAACAGACTATAATGCGAACGCCCACACAGCGTATATGTACTGTAATCGTTGGGTCGATTTGCGCCTCGAGACATTAAGCGCAATCATTGTTTTGGTTGTAGCCTTGTCGGGCGTGTTCGGTCGCTTTACAGTCGATCCAAGTCTAATAGGTCTGTCCCTGAATTTTGCGCTGAACGCTACGGAAAGCATCATGTGGTTATGCAGGGATTTCTCAGAGTGGCAGTCGCACTTGGTGGCCATCGAACGCGTTCAGGAGTATACAGAGAAGCGCACGGAGGCACCTGAAGCCACAGACGGGGTGGTGTCGGAGCGCTGGCCAGATCAAGGTCGGGTCATATTCAAGAATTATTCGACTCGGTATCGTGAGGGCTTGGACCTTGTTCTCAAGCACCTGTCGTTTGAGGTCTTGCCAGGTGAAAGTGTTGGTATCGTTGGACGCACAGGTGCAGGCAAGTCGTCACTCACTCTAGCCCTGTTCCGAATCATCGAGGCAGCCAACAGTTATTGGGCACGCGCCAGTGACAACACCGGATATCACACGCGACACCAAGAAGGTGAAACAGAGAATGACCCTCTCCTGGACGGGTTAGCACCAGACTACTCAGGTGATGAGGACATGGATGGTGGATCGATCGAGATTGACGGGGTTGATATCTCAACTCTAGGACTTGCAGATCTCCGCAAGCACCTAGCTATCATCCCGCAGGATCCCACACTCTTTGGGGGCACAATTCGTGACAACCTGGATCCGTTCCAGGAACTTCAAGATTCGGATCTTTGGGAGGCGCTTGAGCGCGCCCATCTCAAGAGCCACGTTCGAGGTTTGCCTGGGGGTCTGTCCGCAGAGGTAGCCCAGAACGGCGAGAACTTTTCGCTCGGTCAACGGTCTCTCATCTGCCTTGCACGAGCACTTCTCCGGAAATCTAAGATCTTGATTCTGGATGAGGCCACGGCAGCAGTAGATGTGGAAACGGATGAGCTGATCCAGCGAACGATTCGAGAGGAGTTCCGGGACCGGACAATATTGACAATTGCTCATCGCATCAAGACTGTGATGGACTCAAGCAAGATTCTAGTGATGGATCAAGGAAGGGTGGTTGAGTTTGATGCTCCGGGCGTGTTGCTACAGAAGCCAGAGTCGTTGTTCTTTAAATTGGCTCATCAGGCTGGGGAGATATCTATGTAATCTTTTGGGAAAGCAGAATCAGACTTTAATGCGTATTTTATTACTGGTTATTTTTGGCAGAATATGTGTCTCCATGTCTCCCAGAGCCCACAGAACGGCAATTACCACTGGTGACGATTTAAAAACCAAAGTCGACAACAAACCTGTTTATTTATTTCTCCTAGCATTTGCACCCCGCACATGCGATGTTGTTAGTATTAGATTTTTTTTTTTTTTTTTTTGCAAACGTGGCCTAAAATGGAAGGCAATTGAACTTGCAAAACGGACATCCCTTTTGAAAGTCGACAATCTTGATAATCTTTTCATCCATGACTTTAAAGGGCCTGCACGGACAGTTGCCTATCAAAAGGGTCCTTCCAATCAAACACCACCAGGCAATGCGGTGCTCGGCATTAACATCTTTTTATTTGGTTTCTATCGTCGCCGAGATACTGTAAAGGTCATTTGTCAATTGGCGATAATCACGACGACCATGTGCCCGGAACGCTGTATAGCAACATGTGCACCAGCAGCAAGGATTGCCTAGGGTACGCCCCATCTTGGCATTCCGCGATCCAGGTCCATGCATATATACCAGACGTTTGGTGCTGATAAGGACTTGTTGGCATCAGTAACACAAACGGAGCATGGTCCACCATGTTGTCAAGCGACACGGGCCGTGTTTAAATTTATTTGCTTAAATATGGTTTATTGCAGGCAATAAACAGGTTTGGCCTGGCAGAAGAAAAATGTGCTGCGCTCCTCATTTTAATCACGGCATACTGCCGGGGAGTTTATTTGTGGATCCAATGATAGTCTAGACGCTGCAATGGCTGTCCAGTCCATCTCCTAAAGCGGCTGAGATCGTAATAGGGGCCGTACGTTCCGCCTGTCCGCAAGGCAAAGACAAGGAGGAACAACAGATCCGTCGGTTGTAATGCCGAGGATTAGGGGATGACGCTTGTGTGCCCTACAGGGGATCCTTGATTCGCACCCTTGCTTGTTAATTGTCAGACAGGATGCATGCTGCATCCCCTGACTTGTCATCCCCAAGGCTCCACTGCTCCATTCTCCTCTGCTGTGGACGGGGTAGAGCTTTAACAATGGACGGTAATGTTTTTAGTTCGGCGTAGCTGAGAACAGAAAATTTGAGAGAGCTTCGATCCCATATAAATATCGCACGATATCCCCCACTTCCTTCCGCTCGTCGCTCTATTTTCATCAACCATCTCCGCCACCCATTCACTCCTTCAATTTGTCTTGGTCGCTGTATCTGACCCGGTACCGAACTGGTAATTGCCGTTGTGTGCAATATTCTCCGTTGCTGAAGATTTTTCATGTCTCCCAACCACAACAACCACAACAACCTTAATCCACACATACATACATGCATCCAATTCATACACACAAATCATGCTCTCAAGCCGCTGGCCACAAGCCAGAACTAGCCAACCAACACTTTCCTTCAACACATCTAAACCGCAGCCGCCTTCCCATAAATAGCTCTCTTCCTTTTCTCTCCCCCTCCCAAGCAACATCACCACACGCCGCCTCGACAGCTCGGTCTCCTCTCTTTTCTTTTTCTTTCCATTATATTGGGCGTTGCTGATTAGACAAGCCTGTTTCCCTTTTCTTCTCTTTCGTCCGTTCTCCCTTTTCTTTTCCTGTCTAGACCTCTTCCCTCCCCCATTTCTTGGTCCCCACAAACACTGCAGATTCACTGTAATACCCGGTTCTGACCATCATCTATAATCACACCTGGAGAAGGCTCAGTTGATCCTCGCACACTAACCGCATAAACCTGTCTGCTACTCGACTCTATCCATTCTACATCCCAAGTATCCTCTTTCTTCTCCCCCCCCCCTCTCTCTCCCTCTTCTCTATAGAGAGACTCTTCCCTCTCACCCTTCCCTCACCCTCCCTGCTCCTCTTCCTCGTCCTATAAATGGCCGAGAGTAAGATGGAGCTCGATGAGCTCAACTACAATGACGAGCTGAAGAACAACCAGGGCGCGACGTCTAACCCCGCAGCGTCTGCAGCTGCACCCGCACCCGAAAAATCCAAGGATGCGATCGGATCGTCTTTCACGAACTCGACCTCAACAAATGTTGACGCTGAAAACATAGATAGCAAGGACAAGAGCAACAAAGCCAAGAAAGCTAAGAAGTCGAAGAAGAATAAGGGTGGCAATGGCGAAGGTGAAGCTGAGGTCGACACTTCCAAAAAGTCTGTCTCCTACTTCACCCTCTACCGATTTGCCACTAAGAAGGATCTCTTTTACATTGTGTAAGTCGAAGATTGTGCGTCCTTCAAGGTTTCATGCTGATTTCTGGTACTCCACGACCCTTACGCTCCTTCCTCACCTTAATTATACCTGGTTATCTGCAATAGCATTGCAATCATCTCGTCGGTTTTATCTGGTGTGGGTCAGCCTTTGATCGCATTGCTGATGGGAAATGTCATCACAGGGTTGGCAGTCTCTGATGACAAGAACGCATACGTTATAACCCAGGTCAAATGGTTTACTGTCATCGGTGCCGGCATTTTCGTCGCTTCCTATCTCCAAATGTGCTTCTGGACTCTTGCCGCTGAGAATCAGGTCAAACGAATCCGTGAGGAATACCTTCATTCTATCCTGCGTCAAGATATTGGCTGGCACGATACAGGAAAACAGGCCGAGTCGCTCACAACTCGTCTTAACTCTGATACGCAACTGATATACGACGGTATGGCCGACAAGGTTGGACTGGCGATCTCGAGCTTCACAACGTTCATTGCTGGATTCGTTATTGGCTTTACCAAAGGATGGAAGCTCAGTTTGGTGCTGTTGGCCGCCGTGCCCTTGATCGGTGCCTGTGCCGTCATGATGTCCAAATTCACCGTTCAAAGTGCATCCAAGGGCCAGGACTCTTATTCCAAGGCAGGGTCGATTGCGGAGCAGGCTTTCTCCTCTATCCGTACGATTGTTGCGTTCGGTGGCCAGAAGCGCGAGACAGAGGCTTACATCCAACAACTGAACGCAGCCTTTGCAACTGGAAAGCAGCGTTCAATTGCCACTGGACTCGGTCTCGGTTCATTCATGTTGATTCTCTTCAGTACCTACGGTCTTGCCTTTTGGTTTGGTGCTCATCAAGTCTACGACGGCAACATGCAATCGGGACAAGTGGTGTCTGTCTTCATGGGCATGATCATCGGAGCCTTTGCGCTTGGAAATATTGGACCCAACGTCTCGTCGTTCGCAAGTGCCCAAGGAGCTGCATATAGCATCTTCAACACCATCGATCGCGTCCCCACTATTGATTCTTCTAACCCGAACGGTGCCAAGCCTGAAAACGTACAGGGGCACATTGTGGTCCGCGACGTCGATTTCCATTACCCCTCGCGCCCAGATGTCCCTATCCTGAAGAAAATGAATATTGAGATCAAGCCTGGCCAGACTGTAGCCTTGGTGGGTCACTCTGGTAGCGGCAAGTCGACTATTGTCGGTTTGGTCGAGCGATTTTATGATCCTATTTGTAAGTGCCATGCACACTGAAAGTTGCTTCATGATGGATAGTCTACACAATGCAGTGATTGACCCGTTCCATGTTACTTATCCGACTTCATTAGCTGGATCCATCACTTTGGATGGTGTTGAGATCAAGGACTGGAACGTAACATACCTTCGTGACACTATCGGAATCGTCTCTCAGGAACCTGTACTCTTCAACGCCACCATCAGACAGAACATTGCTTATGGTACCCGTAAGGATCAATCTGAACCCTCGGATGAGGAGATCCAGAATGCCTGCCGCCTCTCCAATGCACACGACTTCATCATGAACCTTCCCGAGAAGTACAACACCATGGTCGGCGAGAAAGGAGCTTTGCTTTCCGGAGGTCAGAAGCAGCGCATTGCCATCGCTCGTGCCCTGATCAAGAACCCTCGCATCTTGCTTTTGGATGAAGCTACTTCTGCCTTGGATACTGAATCGGAGCGTGTTGTTCAGGCTGCTTTGGACAAGGCTGCGACAGGACGTTCAACCATCGTTGTTGCTCACCGACTCTCCACCATCATGAATGCTGATGTAATCTACGTCATGGACCAGGGAGTCGTCATGGAATCTGGAACGCACGAGTCCCTTTTGTCTCAGGGAGGAATCTACGCTGATTTCATCGCCAAGCAACAACTTAAGTCTGGTGGCGTCGATGTTGACGAGACTGTCCCTGAAGTCTCTGAAATCCCAACCTCACCTCACATTGCTATTGCCGAAGAGAAAGCCATTGATACTTATGGAACGGCCGATCGTCGCAAGAGTTTCAGTCTTTCTACTAAACTTCGCCGTATGTCAACTTCTCGATCTGAAAGATCTTTGCAGAAGGTTGATACCACCCTCGCAGTCCCTGAAACGCCCGAAGAAATTGAGGCCCGTCAGAAGAAGGAACACGCTGCTTTTATCAAGTCTCAGAAGGCGCCAATTATGCGTGTGCTTAAGATCATGCGCCCCGAGTGGCCTCTAATTGCTGTCGGTGCTATTCTCAGTGGTGGCGCTGGCGCCATTTTCCCCATGTTCGCTATGTTCTTTGGCAACCTCCTCGCGGTTTTCCAAAAGGATCCCAAATCGTACCCGGACTATCTCAAGGAGTGTAACCACAATGCGCTCATGTTTGTAATCATCGGTATCGCTGCCTTCATCACAACTGGAGGATCGGTCTTGGTTTTCGAATATGTTGGTGAAAAGATGGGTCGCCGCATGAGAACACTCAGCTTCAAGGTAAGAGTCATTTACCACACAGCTCTGCGCGGGTATCGAGTGTAATTTTCTAGAATGGTTCTGACACGATAATCACAAATATTAGGCCATCATGTCTCAGGAAATGGGCTTCTTCGACAAAGAAGAGAACAGCACCGGAGCACTCTCCTCGCGCCTTGCCACAGATGCCTATCAGATGCACGAATTGGTCTCGCAGATCTTGAAGCTGTCCTTCCAGACTATTTCGACCGTCTCTCTCGGCCTCGCCCTCGCCTTTTCTAAGAGTTGGCGATTGACCTTGGTCATCCTGGCTTTGATTCCCCTCTTGGCGGCTTCTCAATACTTTGCTATCGGTACCCTAGCTGGATTCAGTGCCAAAACCAAGAAAGCCTACGAGCAGTCCGGTCGTATTGCTAACGAAGCTATTGCCAACATCCGCACAGTCGTTCAACTCGCAAAGGAGTCTAACTTCGAGACGAGATATTACAATGTCACCAAGGAGCCTCATCAATTTGCACTACGTCGCGCTTACTATGGTTCTTTTGGATATGCGTTGTCTCAGGGAGTGATGTTCTGGACGTATGCTGTTGGATTCTATGCTGGAGAACGCTTTGTCGAGGCTAATATGATGGTGTACGGAGACCTCTTCTCGACCATGTTCTACGTCGTTTTCATGGCCATGGGTCTCGGTCAGATGGCCTCTCAGCTGTAAGTATCAACTACTATGCCTATATGGATAGTCTTTGTAATTTGTGTTTGCACAGGAATTAATATGCCTATTTATTTTCCTCCTTTTCTCCTCCTCTTCTCAGTCCTCGTTTCATCAAAGGCAAAGAATCGGCCATCAACGTTTTTGAGCTTTTGGATAAGCACACTACCATCGATGCCTACAAGGACGGTATCGCCCCTAGTGAAGTTGAAGGCCACCTTGGTCTTGAGGATGTTAAGTTCCACTACCCAACCCGCCCCAACCAAAAGATCTTCAACGGTGTCAGTGTCGCTGTCAAACCCTCGCAGACCGTCGCCCTTGTGGGTCCCTCTGGATGCGGCAAATCGACCATCATTGCCTTGCTGGAGCGCTGGTACGATGTTCTTGACGGCAAGGCCACGATTGATAAGTACGATGTCCGTGATCTGCAATTGAACAACATTCGTCAGCATATGGCTCTCGTCGGTCAGGAACCTGTGCTCTTTGATATCTCGATCGGTGACAATATCCGCTACGGTATCCCTGATGGTCAGGTAGTCGATCAGGAACAGGTGGTTGCGGCAGCCAGGGCATCAAACATTCACGATTTTGTCATGTCCTTGCCCCAAGGATATGATACTCGTGTTGGAGATAAAGGATCGCAGTTGTCTGGCGGTCAAAAGCAGCGCATTGCAATTGCTCGTGCCCTTATCCGCAACCCGAAGATCCTGTTACTCGACGAGGCAACTTCTGCTTTGGATTCCGAGTCGGAGAAACTGGTCCAAGAGGCATTGGACAAGGCTCGTGCTGGCAGGACGACAATCGTGATTGCGCATCGCTTGAGAACCATTCAGGACGCAGATTTGATTCTTGTGGTTAAGGATGGAGCCGTTGTTGAATCTGGTCGCCATTACGAGTTGATTTCTCTCGGCGGCCTTTACTCTGAGCTGTGCAAGAAGCAAAACTTGGAGGTCACCCACTAAATAGAATCGCTAATACTTAATAAAATGGGTTTCAATGCTGGTCAGGGACGCGTCCGAATGTGCGCCTGGTTCAAAGTGTATCAACAGACACCATCTGCACGTTACACTCGGTTCTAGGATCGCCCAGCGGCGCTGAACTGTTTTGCACTGAAGCCGAATGACGCTTCTGATATGGCTGCAGTTCGTTCGAGTGTTTGGAAATGTAAATGCATACATAGTAGGGCCATTCGCTCACCTCCACACATACTTCTGGATCATAAAAAGAGGGAAATGACACGAGGTATGGAACGGCAAGTAGGCAAGCGAAAGCAACTGGAGACTGACCACCCATCGTATAAATACGGTATATGATGTGTAAGCAATCATAGAGCTTGGCCCCATAGATATTCCAGCCCTCGACACGACAGCAGCTTCATAACCAGAGACTCCGCACAGATCACGCTTAGACAAAGCGTCAAGAACTAGCGTCAGAGCCAGCTTCGTCATCCACTACTTTGTCGACGTCCGAGGTGGCCACATCAGCAACGATGCTAGTAGCCTTGAGTGTGGATGGCTCGTGCACCCAATGCAACCGCCATCGCATACCAAACGAGATCGAGTCCCCCGTATTCACGCTTGTCGACGGCTGCATAAAGTCTCAACCACTCGTGCGGCCGATACCTCCTTTTGGCGAGGCTGGAACAGCTGTCAGGATCGTATTGCGGGATGTGAGTGCAGGGGATGCGGTAAAATGCGAAAGGAGCACATTCGCTATTACACAATTGGAATGACAGATGAATATCGGACGTCAAAGACCTGCTTCTGCTTCAAACAGTTCAACACCAAAAAAGTTTATTCGTGAAGAGTGCAGAATGCACAAATCCACATGGTTGACAGATGTAAAAAGGGCGAGCCTGTCGCCTGTTTCTTTTCTAGGCGCGTTCTTTTTGCTCCTGATCACCGCTCCTTGCTGCCATGGTAGGCTTTTAAGCGTGATCCAAAAAAACCCCCCGATTTAGTATAAGTAGGGACATAAAATTGAGAGATGGATATTCATTGCATGCGTTTATCCAAACAGCTTCTTCCTGCGAAGTTACTTTTTGGGGTCTTGGCTTGTTGAGCGACTCCCAGAACATGGGCGTTTTCGACGGATAGTATTTGTCGTCAGAGGTGTGGGTTTGGGTGCAGATGTACTCCTCACCAGAGATCCGTACTTTGTCGCCGACAGCGTATTTCGTGTTCCTGAACCACATCGTTCGGTTGGCCAATGCCTAGAGATTTGTTGACAGGGCAGCGGGCATCAGCGCCATGTAGTACCTGTGCTGAGCCGAGCTTACTTTCCAGTGGTTCCGAGTGCAGGTACTTACCATGACATGGAGTGCGTGATCGGTCATGCTGTCAAAGGTTATCAATTGGATATTGAGACACAAGATGAATGATATCTAAGGCCGTTGGTTGAGAAGATGAAGAGAAAGTTCACACCCTGGCGATTTTATATGAAACCGAGACATCCTGAGGTTGCTGCTCGACGTACTGCTCACCACCAGCCCAATCCAATGTGGAAATATTGCACTATCCTTAGTGTGAACCCTGCCTTGCATGCGTGGTCACTATGCGTCAAGGCGCGGGGAGATCATTGCACAGCCCAGGTATTCTTGTGAGGTTACCCCAGTCACCACCTGTGACCCGAGACCTGACGAACCGAATTTTAGTCTGGGAAACCATGCTCTTCCAATAGCCCTTCCCTTTAACTCTTTAACTGCTGCTGTAGGTGCCGTCTGCAACAACAGCTCTCGCCAAGGTTACAGATGCCCCAAGATCTGCAGTTTCTTTTTTCTACAGCCAATTTCCTCAAGTCACACCACCGGGTCGACTGACCCCTCCCCCAAAAAACTGCTGTGGATTTGATGTCGAAGGGGGGTTTTTTTTTCGTCTTTTTTATTTCCTGCTTTTTTTTAGAGTAACAAAGCTGTCGTTTTAACGGAGACGACGGGCCTCACGCTCAGACTCCATAAGACAGAGGATATCGCCTAAACAAAACGAGCAAAAAGATAGGATGCAAGCATGGCCGTTAGATTTTCTGGGACAGTAATAATGCTAGTTGGAGTGTCAAGTTTCCATATCCCATTGTCGACTCCACTGCCACTACTTGTTGCTGGTATCGATGACAGTCACATATTCAAGTCAAGCTGAAGAAGGCTTTGGCTTGACGCCTTGGCAAAGCAGGCGGTTGGATATCCCAGCATTAACTGATATGCGTTGCACTTTTTGGAAGCTGGCCGTGACCACGATTGATGGTTTTTAACTTGTGTCCTGCTCCAGGGGAGTAAATATTCCCATGTAGCCTCCAGCATGCCCCCAGTACCCGAACAACCGATCGACCGTAGCTGTTGGTGACGATCTCATATTGAATGACTCCAGGCACTTCAACAAATACCGTCCATCCTGATATCCAGTCACAGGATGCGCTTCCACTCATTCTAATAACAGCTTCCGGGAATAGTGGCCCTGAAACAGAGTCATGGGAGTAATGGCAGCTGAGAAGTATAAACGTACCCTCACGGACGGGGCCCTTGACGTTACGGATAACGTTGCGGACGCTGCTGGGGTTGGAGGGGTCCTCCTGCAACTCAACCTTGACCTGGGTGACACCACCGCGGGAGCCGGTACGGCCAAGAACCTTGGTGACTTTGGCGTGCTTGACAACGGTCTTATCCTGAAAGTGGGACAAGTGAATAAAGAAAAAGGTGCATCAGGTACTGGAAACTGTATTCGGGCTGGTCCAGATGACAGGCCCATCTGTGCTGTAAATCTGATGCATCCGAGGTATCCTGAGATGTGAGGCTGATCCTGATGCTGCCAACGCGACTCAATGCGGCCTGATGAAGATCAATCCACTCTGTTGCAAGAGAATGGGATCTTAGCGGCGCCTCCCATGTCTGGACTTATTTTTTTGCGATCCGGGTCAAAAGTTTACACCTAAATTCTTCTTGTTCCGTGAGTAGTGCTCCGTTGATCCTGACGTTGCTTACTGAATGGATTGATAGATATTCCGATCGATGCATGTTACAGCCAGACTGGTGAATCCTCCTGCATCCATGGTTTGATAGTACACATCCATGTGTTCCACGTGACTAACCATCTTGGAATTGAGTGTGAAAAGAAAGGAGGGCTTCACTGAGACCCGGTTCAATCCCGCACAAAAAAGGTCTCAGCGCACACAAATTTTCTTTTCCTGCTTGTTTGAGCACAGAGTGGAGAGAAATACTTAAGGGCGACTTTCAATTTCGCTTCGCAATATGAAGGTCCTGTCCTTGGGTTGAGTGGGATTCCTTCTCTATCAAAAAAAGCAATTTTTCAGGTGCGCGTTTGGGATATGGAGGAAACATCCATCCGTGCGAAAGCACTTCAGGACGCGGGAATCCATCCATCGATACATCACGGACGCCTTAGCCTCCAACCTACTATAAATTGTGCAACTTTCATCAACATCTGCATTATGGATGTATCAAGCAGGACAATGAGGCATTTGGATCGAGATCGCTAGCACATCGTCCATGGATGTAGATCATCAGGGGTCTCCACACAGTCAAACAAACTAGAAGGACACAGCACGATCGACTGCTATTGCGGGCTCGCCTCGACAAACGACCAACTACGTTTTGCCTCCTGTATCCCTATCAGGCGTATGCAACTTTCACAGCGAAACACAGTAACTCACCAAGGATATCCACCCCACCTTCAACTCAACTAGAAATGGCCAAGGAATCCAAGGGTACCAAGCGTTCTACCATCCACGACGTTGTCGCTCGTGAGTACACCATTCACTTGCACAAGCACGTCCACGGCAGGTAAATACTTCAGTCCTGACGTCGTTCAGGAGATAAAATCGGGCAAATTGCGGCGTTGATCAGGAAGACAGGCAGAGGAATGTCGTTGTATCTGATCCTCTGGAACTGCGTAGGAGAGCGGGACACGGGTGAAGATGAGAGAAAGAGAGAGAAAGGGATTGTGTTTGATCGTCTACTAGCCGCAGGACGCAATTTTCATCAAGCAATTGACAGGGAGAGGCCGAGATTAGTGGTGGCAATGATACGCGACCAAAAGGGGAAAAAATTGGAATGTCAGTTTTTTGATTATATGACATCCTCTGTTTGCTATCTAACAGATCCTTCAAGAAGCGTGCTCCCCACGCCATCAAGGCCATCAAGGAGTTCGCCCAGAAGACCATGGGTACCTCCGATGTCCGTGTCGACCCCAGCTTGAACAAGCAGATCTGGTCCAAGGGTGTCAAGACCGTCCAGCACCGCATCCGCGTCCGCTTGTCCCGCAAGCG
>MU616563.1:101329-147045 GCA_025201705.1 Dissophora ornata
TAGAAATGGCCAAGGAATCCAAGGGTACCAAGCGTTCTACCATCCACGACGTTGTCGCTCGTGAGTACACCATTCACTTGCACAAGCACGTCCACGGCAGGTAAATAATCTCATCTACCTGTAAAACTGACCCTCAGGATTAGCTGTAAAAGGATACAGGAACAGGAGCCGTTAATAAAGCCTCCGCAGTATTAATTGAAGGAAGAGGAGGAGGCCCTCGAATGCAGTGGATATTCCTATGTGGAATGATGGACCGACATTCAAAACAATACGGCCTAAAGGAGCAGCGGCACTTATTCAGTTGCGGGACAGGAAACAGAGAGGTCATCGGAATGCGGCAAATACTGGTGAATGGCCCAGCACAGTGTCAACGACAGTTAGCGTGGCGTCTTATCCCAGGATTTGATATCAAAGATTACGTCCTGACCAATACGTATTCACCATGTCTCCTTGCGTATTTTCTCTTTGTGCTTAACAGGTCCTTCAAGAAGCGTGCTCCTCACGCCATCAAGGCCATCAAGGCTTTCGCCCAGAAGACCATGGGTACCTCTGATGTCCGTGTCGACCCCAGCTTGAACAAGCAGATCTGGTCCAAGGGTGTCAAGACCGTCCAGCACCGCATCCGCGTCCGCTTGTCCCGCAAGCGTAACGACGATGAGGAGGCCAAGGAGAAGTTGTACACCTACGTCTCGTACGTCCCCGTCACTTCCTTCAAGGGACTCGAGACCCAGGTCTGCGACGAGTAAAGTCACAAAAATCATGCTTTTTTTTGATCCTCGACAGAGAAACACCGAGAGCGCAAATGAAAATAAGCAAGCGGTGGTAAATATGGGAACATAATAAACGTCTTGATTGCCATCTCATGAGAAAGACAATATGCCTTTTTTACAAAATGGTTCCATGAAAACAGAGTTGCTGGGCGAAGCTCGTTGCACGTGATTTTGAAAATGTTTGGAATATTTACAACAGTGCACTTTTGGCGAACTACGGGAATTAGGAGTGGTACAGTAAAAAAACGGTTTGCAATTGGTAATAGTGCTCAATTGTCGTCCCTACGAGGTGAGGTTGTTTCTGTCCCCTGGGAACTGGTGCCTTGGAATGCTTGAGGTCTTGGCTTGTTGTATACGGTTAACATAATCGCTATGGCGCCCGTTGTCCGTCTTTTGTCGATACTTGTCTTTCAACATGACCTGATCGCGGCGCTGTAAAACATTCCCATGTGCCTCATCATACCGCTTGAGCTGTGCCCACCGGATGTTCCTCTGGCGCTGAGACGTCGGGCTGGCCTCATATAGGAACCAAGGTACAAGTTTCATTAAACGAACTTCCTCCTTCGTTGTCCAGGGTTGGGTCTTTTTCCGCTCCTTAGCTCTACCCTTCCCCTTCGGCGACGCCTTTTCGATCACCATTTTTCCTTTCCTAGTGCTCAGTTTTACTGCAATGTTGCCTCCTTCCCCGCCCAGATGACGACGTGTTGAGACATCCGGTTGAGCAGTGGTGTTAGGCGGAACCGGGCCACGATGAGTGTACGGTCCTTCTTCAGAGACCTCTCCATTTCTATTCATATGCTTCTTCTCTGGAGCTCCTTTTTGACCTGTAACCTCGGTCTCCTTGACAGAAGCAGGTGCTGGGGGATGCTTTCGGCTTTTCTTTAGTTCTATCGGCGGGATGTCGTCACCGTCGTCCTCGAACTCTGAATCGCCGTCCCATTTAGCTGACATAGAAACAATCCCTGTCGCTCTACTGACACGATCTATCAAGCTCAGTGGTCTCTTTTTTGTAACAGACAATGCTGGCGACTTGGGCGGCGGTGATATTGATTTGTGGGTTGCTGGGGGTGACGGCGACGATGGCGCAGAATGCCCTTCCAACGGTGGTGATGAATGCTGCTCTGAAGGTGATGCTGGGGGTGGTATTGAAGTCTGCGTAGAGCTTGATATTGGAGGAGGCGGTGAGGGAGATTTGAGTTGTTTTGAGGAGGACGCCGACTGCAGTTGAGGTTCTTTAGATTGATCCAGACTCGTCGCGTCGATATTATCGTCCGCATTGGCTCCTGATGGTGGCACTGAAGGTAGTGTTGCGGCTGGCGCTGAGAGTGGAGATATGGACGGTGCTAGAGGCCTTAATGAGGGTGAAGTCAATTTTGGTTGGGACTCTCGAGTTTGGTCGTAGTTCCCCTCGATGGAAGAATCGTATGCCTCCCCTGCAATGTCCACTGTCGGCGTATCAACAATTTTAGTGTAGTCTTGGTCATTTCGAGACGGCTTGACGTAGTAGCGCTGCAACTCGGCGCCCCTCATAGCGGTAATCTCCTCGACAAGACTCATCTCAACGGGATCCTGCAATTCGGTAAGTTGTTCCTTGATTTGCCGAATAACTAATTTGAGAATGCTCTCGTATATTTCACACAACAGCAGGACGTCCTTTGATGCATTGATGGCAACATCGCGCAGGAGGTTCTAAAGAAAGAGCGCGAGTTCGTTTAACCGGGCAGATGGTCATGTAGCACCGGATTATGACCTGTGACATATACCTTTATAGTATTGGTAACCCGGAAGGGACAAGGTCCATTCATCTGCTTTGGCATATCTTCCAAGGCCCACGCGTCCTCAAACAACTCCATTGAGTGGTAACTTGACACGTCAATCCCGTTTTGTGTGCGAAGTGCCATGATCTACTAGCGTCAGATTTAAAGTGAGGCTTCACTGTCAGCCAGCGTCTGTGCAACACTAGGCAGCGTTAACTAAACATCCACCTTCCTTACCAGACCAATCATCTGCAGGTAAGTTCTCCAAAAAACGTCGTTGTCCTTGCCTGGCACTTGGGGATCGTGTTCGAGCTGTTTTCGAAACATTCTCGCATAGCCCTTCAGTCCTTTTCTGCATTTCATCAAGTCAAGTTTGGGCATGGCAATCCTGTGGATCATAACAGATAAATTGTACCGCCAGACAAAATCATCGTCGAGCCCAAATTCCAGGATATCGTGCTTCTCAAGGAACGCCTCGCTGTCTCTTAGACCCATACTCTCCTTCCCACCTGGATTGGGAGAAGTGCATAGAAGGGCGGGTCTTGTTAGCTAGCCAGCGACAATATTAGAGATGGCTCCATCGCAAGCTGGCGCAAGTCAGGGTACGTACGGTTCAGTGCGCTCCATTGTCTCTCAAGCTCTGGGTACTCTATCCGGATCTGACGAACCGGATCCTTCATGGCCATGAAGCTGTGTAGGTAAACATGATTCCAGGCGTCGACGACACAATGAAGGTTCTCCTCTGATGCGATCGGTGTCTTTTCCCGCGACTCCGAATGAATTGGCGAAGGCGAGTGTTTGCGAATTGCGACTGGCGATGGCGGTCGACGTGTCCTTTTTGGGCCACGCCCTCGCTGAACTCGTGGCATGAATGACGATGGTGGGAAGTAAAAGGCTTCTTTTTGCGTGCAGCACAATTGGTTTTCAGAGGCTTGTCACACTGGTCACTACTTTAAAAATTGGAGCCTCCATACTACTGGACAACGCGGCCAATTTCCCGTCTGCTCCCCCAGATCAAAGCTTCGCAGACAAACACAGAGGTAATAAAAACAATAGACAGACCCAAGTAGTTTTATTGGTGAATGCGTTGTCGTTTTTACTGAAAATTTACTTGGAGGCCTTGGCGGGCTTGGCGCTCTTGGCCTGGGCCTTGATGACCTTCTTGACAATCTTCTGCTCCTCGATCAAGAAAGCGCGGACGATTCTGTCACGAACGCAGTTGGCGCAGCGGGAACCACCGTAGGCACGGTTGACGGTCTTCTGGCGGCGGGAGATGCGGGCGTACTCGGTGGGGCGGAGAGCAGGGACCTATTTTCAAGTCAATTAACAGCGATAACAATGTCAGATCCAGCTACACAACGCACGCAAATGGCTCCAATATATTATTAGGCATTCATCCTGATCAGCAGTAGTCCTGATCCAGTCGCCAAGAGCCTTCTCGTAGCGTGATGTTCCCAGTGTTGATATCCTTTCGTACAGCCGCTGGACACTGGGAGCGTTGGTTGGGGAATGGCTGGGCACCCTTGAACAGTCCAGTAAAGAGTGCAGTGCAGCAAGGAGGAAGCCCTTTTGCCAGCTGAAATCAGATTCCGGATTCATTCCAAAGTGCAACAGTGCAGCATCCGCCTTTCTGTCATCGAATCTTGTGATGGTGTCCATCGTCCTCGACGACTTTTCTACTTTCTGCTGTGCGATATCTCCATGCCTCCTGGTCCCTTCCATATCTTTGTTCCGCCAACTTACACCGGGAAGAGCGACACCGCAGTCACCGCACTTGGGGGCGGTACCGGGCTTCTTCTCATAGAGCCAAGTCAAGCGACCACCGGGGGTCTTGACGACGCGAGTCCTGTTGGACTTGGTGTTGTACGACAAACGGCGGCGGTAAGTGAGACGCTGAGCCATCTTCTAGTGTTCGTAACAAGAACGAATGGTGAGGTTCCTTCGTTAGCGACACTTTGCTTCGAGGGGGGGTTTTATATTTTTCAGATCCAGTGATGAAGAGGCACAGGTCGAAACTGAGAATCGAGTCTGAAGTAACGCCATCCTGCTGTTGAATCGAGCGTTTGCTCACTGATGTTTGTTGGCGGTAGTTTGAGTGCTGGATGGGCTGTGTAGTTGATCAAAGACTCGGCCTGTCGTTTCTGGTCTACCACGACAGCTGATCCAGTGACAGTAAACGATGCAGAGTCTCACTCGTACATCTGCTTCAATAGCATTCTACCGCCAGGCATTTCTCAAGCAATGCGACCACAGGTGCCCTGTTGTGGTGGTGGGGTGTAATGAATCCTCTCAAGAATGATGACCGATCCTGAACTCTTTTTCGATTATGTTTTTTTCTCGTCAGCACATAGTTGATGGTGGTCATTCCTGCATGGATGCTGAATATTGCTTTCGATGCGATGAATGGATGGATGTTTCCAGGTCGGCGCCGCATGCGATGGATGCTCTGTGATCTTCCAGCCTAAAATGTATCATAATTACTTCTGCAAGTTGGGGGAGAGACTGTCAAAAATCTCGCTGAGCATCACCTCATATAATGGCAGTGGCTTGCCGTCACGTGTGGTATAGGTTCGCGATCCCAAATAAAAGCGCGTCGCATGTATCCAAAAATGCATCCTCTTTTCATACCGAGTTCCTGTCGTATCAGAGTCAGGAGCTCTCCTCCCCGCTCTCTTCCTCTGATCATATCCGCCTTTCCGTCATCCTGAATCAGAACAGATGGCATATAGAAAAAGTCTCGGATAAAGAGTCGTTGAACAATTCTAGTAACAGTAATGTAGTGAGGGCACCTGAGAGCTAATGAAAGATACAGAATATTAGCCATGCACGTTGATGCTATTAAACTATGCTGACGGTCCTGCTAGCACACAGATTTTCCTTTCTGCCCTGCTATAGACTTGACCTCGTCATGCCCTAGCCACACTGGCGAACTGGCAGATCGTCCTAGAGAAGACCTCGAGAGAAAAGTCTCGCCTGTCGCATGGCGATATTGACAATCATATCGGATCTGTGCTCAAGAAGTTGGTAATTAGCGATTCGCAAATGGGCATGGGTCTCGAGGACTCAGCGGCGCATTGGAAGACATGACTGCTATTGGCGTGGAAAAGTGAAAAGGACTGGCCTGTTTGCACCAAGGAGAAGGAGCTCGGGAACCCACAAAGACCTTAGTATAATGTATTCTTTTAACTTAGCACTCAGTTTTCTATGTTTATCTAGGGCCTGCTCTCGATCGGTCCACTTGCCACAGAGGCAAGAAGAGCTGTTCAAAGTGAGTGCGCCACGGGCTGGTGGCAAGCCATTACACTCCGGTACTGCTGGACAAACACTTTAGTGGGTGGAACTGTCATTTGACCAAAAAAACCAAGCACACAGCACAACAATCCATACAGAAGACCATGACAGGAAGACAAAAAGAGTATCTTGATGAGCGGGGCTTGCTTGGCATAAGAATGGTCATTGGGAGAAACACTTATGGTTGTTCAGTAGCCCCAGAGTCTTCGCTTAGATTCAGCGTAAGCACCCGCTGCATGAGAACAAACAAATGTTAGGTGCAGGTATACAGACTACCGCCAGGCAGTGCCAGCACCATGTAACGGAACCAGACGAAGAGTGGACTCGCACTGGCTCCATATGAATAACGAAAGAGAAACTCTCGCCAGCAAAGCACGGTCATCTCTCCAGGAACGCACTCTTCTTTTTTTTCTGTACAGCGTCTACAACTACAGACATTGTGAACGGTTGTTCGTACACACATTCGCTCCGATTGTGTGCCAGCCGTTGCAAGGTGGATCTCAGTTTAAGCAGTGTCTCGCTTGGAATGAATAGGAGGACAGTCTAAACTCTAAAGTGGCACACCGTTTTGCAGTTTGAGATCCACTCGATTCACAAGATACCAAGGTGGTGGCTACTGATCGCTGAGAATCCGCCCTGTGTCCTTTGAATCGCTCCCCTCGGAACGGCATTGCTTTCGGCGTGGCTGTTTCACTGGGTGCGGAGGGTGATAAGGCGCTCTCGCTATCAAGAGACTGCGTGCCTTGTCGAGATCGTGAGCTCCTCTGCATCCGTGACTGCGACGGTGCCGGTTGGTAAATCTGCATGGCTATGACCCACACTGTGAGTCAAATCGGAGTGTTCGTTGGTGAACTTTAGCTGATCGGCTGCTCATTCTTGTCCCTTCTTTCATTCTCTTCTTCTCCTCACCCCGCCCTTCTTCATTCACCTCCAACCCTCCTCCCTCCTCCCTCCTCTCTATACTCAATACTACCACCAATGACCCGCGTATTAAAGGCCGGTATCCTCGGTGCCACCGGCACCGTTGGACAGCGTTTTATCCTCTTGCTCTCACAGCACCCTGGCTTCTCGATCCACGCCCTCGGCGCATCGCCCCGCTCTGCCGGCAAGACCTATGCAAAGGCCACAAAGTGGAAGATGTCACAGTCCATCCCCGCCGACATCCGCGACATGGTCGTTCAGACCTGCGAGCCCCTGAACGAGTTCAAGGACTGCGACGTTGTCTTTTCTGGACTCGATGCAGACGTCGCCGGTGATATTGGTAAACAATTTATTCAAAAATATATCCATTGCGATGACGACTAGACCCAAGATCTAGCCCTGGATCACTGACTGTTTGCATAATCGACTCTAGAGATGGCATTCCTCAAGGCTGACCTGGCCCTGTTCTCCAACGCCAAAAACTACCGCACACACGAGGAAGTGCCCCTGATCGTCCCTATGGCCAACTCTTCCCACTTTGATCTCCTTCCTCACCAACGATCTCTTCACAAGCTCTCAAAGGGATTCCTTGTCACAAACGCTAATTGCTCGACCTCTGGTCTGGTCGTGCCATTGAAGGCTCTTCAGGATGCATTCGGCCCTCTGTCCAAGATCATGGTGACGACTATGCAGGCAGTCTCGGGTGCAGGATACCCTGGTGTTTCATCGCTCGACATCATGGACAACGTTGTTCCATTTATCGGAGGAGAAGAGAGCAAGATGGAATGGGAGACGCTCAAGATCCTGGGCGGATTGAACCAGGAGGCCAACGGATTCGAGTTGTTGAAGGCCACCAAGGTCTCGGCCACCTGCAACCGTGTGCCTGTGATTGACGGTCATACGGAATGTGTCTCGATCGAGTTTGAGAGACGCCCTGCGCCCTCGGTGGAGGATGTGATCAAGGTCCTTGAGAACTACCGCACGGAGGCCCAGGAATTGGGCTGCCACTCTGCACCAGAGCAGGCCATCATTGTGACCAGGGAAGAGGACCGACCGCAGCCCCGACTAGACAGGGAGAACGGCAATGGATACAGTGTGACGGTAGGCCGTGTGAGGGAATGCAATGTGCTTGACATCAAGTTGACGCTGCTAGTCCATAACACTATCCTGGGCGCAGCGGGATCGGGTGTACTGCTTGCTGAGCTGGCACAGAAGAAGGGCCTCATTGTTTAAGACAGAGCGAAATATAATAAAGACACATAGAAGCATTGTCGAGTTATGAAAGAAGAGCTGCTCGCAGAGATAACGTGCTTTCGTCAAAGGTGGAAGAATTGAGCGAATTGATAGCGTAACTAGACTACACAGATAATGGATAAACAGAAGGGATGAGAAAGGCATGAACTCTATTGCAGACAAACGCACCGAAGTGAGCACATGGAAAAACGAAAGCGGTCTAGTCTGTGTGGGAAAACAGGATAAACAACCATTGCACTACCAATGAATGCATCACAAGAGCAAACGAACTCTAGAACAGTAGGAAAAGGAAAACATCAGGCAGCGACCTTTGTTTGTTCCTTCTCTGCTCATCTTTCTTCCTCTCTCTTTTTCTTTTCTTTTCTTTCTTTCTTTCTCTCTTTCTTCTTTCTTCCTATTTCTTCCCTCTCTCATCCCTAACCTTCATCCGGTCTATACCCTTTTATTATATATTTCCCCCCGGCTATTCGTCGGTAAATGCAGGTCCTTTCCTTTCGATCAATATAACACACTCCGCTGCATACCACCTTTCCCACCTAGATTCCGCCCATCGCACAGTCTCTCCTCATTAAACGCTCTACTAGATATATCACAGTATGGCAGCAGCTATATCCACCGCGCCACAAAGGCGGCACGACAGTGGTTTCCGGCGGAACCTCAAGAGTATCGTCATCTGCATCCTCCTCTTATCCATCTCCGTCAACGTTGTCATCTACCTCTCCTTTGACAGCTCACCGCCAGAAGTCCCGGAGCCCGCAGAGGCTGTCCAGCGTCGAGAGCTCATCGTACCGAAGCAGCTGCGAGGAGGCCGTCGGAACCCTTCCCTCAATGCCCCGCCCAGTTGGATGAATGATTGGTTCCAATACCAGAGACTAGACCCACAGCTCGTCGGTGACTTGAAAAAGACGGTCGTCATGGATTTGGTCTATACCTGGGTCAATGGAACAGAACCAGGACTGCAGGAGATGAAAGAGCACTATAAAGAACTCTCGCCATTTTTCCAGGCACTCGCCGCTCAGATTGACGGAATCGCTAAACCCAACATAGCTGGTGGAGGCAGAAACGACAGCGACGCGACCAGAAACAGGTTTCGGGACATGAGCGAACTCAAATACTCTGTTCGATCTGTGGCACAGTATGGGGCACCAGATTTGTTCAAGAAGATTCACATCTTGACGACCGAGGTAGAGATCGACCGAGCAACGGGTGAGAAGCGAGGGCAGGTCCCTCAATGGCTGGACCCGGAAAAATCCAAGGGGCAGGTTGAACTCGTTCCTCATGGAGATATTTATGACGACGAAGACCACCTGCCGAGCTTCAACAGTCTCTCGATTGAGAGTCAGATGCACCATGTTCCTAACATGGCAGACATTGTAAGTAGTGTATTTGTGTCAAAGAGGTCAAGATGAGATGCAGGGGATGCAAGGGATTGCCTGGACCTCTCGAATGAGACCCTTTTCTCCGTGGAAATTTTTTTGCGAGCAGTTCGGACTCATCTCGCCTCCCCCCAACCTCGTCTTAATCTTAGTTTGTCTATCTCAACGACGACGTCTTTTTCGGGAAACCCATCAACATTGCTGATTTCTGGACGCCACTCTACGGCTTTGTCTTCCACATGGATGCTTACTCCAAAGTACAGCCATGGCCGCCAAAGCCAGTCGAGCGCTCTTCTTTCGTCGGCGAATGGGAATCACTCCAATATACAAACTCGATCCTCGCCAAGCAGTTTGGCGCCCGCCACCGGGTCTACATTGCTCATATTCCACACATCCTCAGCGTGCCCATATTGACGGAGATCCAGGCGCTCTGGCCTGAAGAGTTTGCAAAGACGAGTTCGCATCGATTCCGAGGCGAGGGAGGTGCGCATGACGTCCAAGTGTCGTATATGTTGGCGCACTATGTGATGGAGCGGTTTCGAGAGACTCAATTGACCTCGTACTGGAAGTATCGACTGGACAAGAATCAGGATGGACGATTGGACTGGGGGGAACGCCAAGAGTTGATCCGGATGGTGGAGCATTATAACTTTGTTCAGAAGGAGAATCAAAAGTTAATGCCCCACTTGGTCAACAAGACCTTTACCAGCTCTCTGGAGGGCCACGACAAGAGATTGCAGAGTGTTGGTATACAATGGACCAACGAGACAAAGTACTTCCTCACTGGCATGGATGCGTACCCTTTCATGCTTGCATATGGGGACACGTCAAAGAGCTCAAAGTACCAGCACATCAAGCCGTACCTGATCCCTCAACTGGGGAGGAAATGCGTCTTTGATTTGGATTTCTGCCTGGGCGCAGACTTTAAGAACAGCAGCATCAGCATCATTGACGCATCCACGGGCAAAGGGTCCGTTTTTGAGCGACTGGCGTTTACAGAATTCCACTGCGGCGATTGTCTACTCCATATTGCCCGTCAGGAGAGCTCCACTCCTGGCATGAGTGCTCTCATGCCTTTGGATAGAAACTCGAAGGCCTACCGAGAGGTAGTGACGGATCTGGCCAAATACAACTACGTGATCGGCCATTCCGAGTTTTCGTTTGTGCAGCTCAAGAACGGGATGCAGGCAGAGAAGGCGCTGGACTTGGTGATGCAACGGAAGCACCTTAGCTCGTTTTTCTGTATCAATGATGATGTGCAGGACAATCCATTGATTATAGACCGGGTGCGGAAGGTTTTTTCTAGATTCTTGAACCAACGGTTGCCGGTGCCTTCTCCATGGGAGAAGCTGGGGTCAGATGCTGCTGAAGAGGAACAAGAGAATCAGCCATAAACAAATGATAACAAATAAGCTGAAAAAAAAGAAAAAAAAGAAAACATGTGTATGGATTGTATGGATGGACATCTAATCCCCGCCGGATGTACGATCCATTGGTGTGGAATCCAAGTTGAATAAAATAACTTTAATCCTCTCATATGAGAAGAGCGATCCCTGCCGATGGGTGAATCAACAACGAAATTCCTCTCTCTTCTTGTTCTCTTCATCCTGATCAATCCTCTCATTCCGCTCTGCCTCGTTTTTTTTTGTCTGCGCCTACGAAAAATAGCCTTCGTAGCATAACACTGGAACTGTTGACTCGATCGATCGTGTTCCAAGACAAACCCAACGAGTCAAGATCGAAAAAAAAATAAGCCATGGCGGTCCTCACAGCGTCGGAGCCAGCCAATGTGCTGGGCCTCCCGCAGCCTGCCGATAACTTTCCACGTCGATTCAGGAACAGAGCCCCGCTTGCGATCCGCCAAATCGTCTCGAAACAGGTGCTTGAGCAATGGTCTTCCGATCCACAACATGTTGCACGGGCTTTGAACCAGTCTGTCCAGGCAGGGGATCAGAGGCAGTCGCCGCAGCAGCAAGGGGATCAGCAGCAAAGGATGGCCGAGAGCCAGACGATTGTGCAAGACCACACTGGGTCTACTACCGAGAAACTGGAAGGAGCGAACTCACTATCGACAGTGCGATCCTCATCCCCAGTCAAATCCATCTTGGGCGCAGAAGTTTTGCCGGCGAGCGATAAGGATCCGTTGCTGCCCGTGATGGTGGCAGAGGACACCAAGAACTTTATGGACAACCCCCAGTTTACGAAAAAGATCGCCATGACCGCCAAAGAGATCGTTGCAAGAGTCCTCGTGCACCCATCCCTGTCGTCACTGTCGCACTCAGGGTCTGAAATCAAGGGGACGGTCGAGGCGGACGAGGCGAACGCTGATATGTTCGTGCCAGATCTGCAGATCCACGACGCACAGACATTAACGCATGCCAATGCTGCGAGCTGCCCACTCTGCGAGAGCTATGCCAACGAACAGGCCAACTTTGACGATATTAACCATCACGGCGACAATGAGAACGACAACAACAGCAACAACAAGCGCAAGGACAAGGACAGCCTGCGTCGATTTTATTACCGTGGCGTGGTCCCCTCCTCGCTTTATTCGGATCTTCGGATTCCAGACATCCTAGCCTCTCTGTCCCCCCCTCAAGAGTCTACCCCTTTTGCGGGACCATTTAACAAAGACCTCATGCGGATCTGGATGTCGCTGGCAGGAGCAACTACGCCGCTTCACTACGACCGATGCCATGGCATTCTGGTCCAGCTGGTCGGACGGAAGCGCTTCGTGGTCTTTTCGCATGAGGATACTAATAACTTATACCCCTATGACGGTATCACTGGTCCAGGACATGCCAGTAAAGTACGCGGGCTGGGACATTGTTTCCCCTTTGCTGCTGCGGCTCGTCCTTCAAGAGGGGCACCCCCCTTGATGTCATTGCCGGCATCATTGACGTCGTCCTCGTCTTCCTTGCTGTCGATCACATCACACCGCACAGAACAGGACATACATTTGATGGAGAACACGGCCGAGGTGTTGGAGCGGTGGCCAAAGGTCAAGAACACAGACCCTTGGATTATTGATTTGGAACCAGGCGATGCATTGTACACTCCACCAGGATTCTGGCATGAGGTCACGAGTGCAGACAACTCGATCAGCGTCACCATCGCTTGGGACATGGATGCGAGCGAACTTCAGCATGTGCCTCGACATATGTTTTGAAAAAAGTGCAGCCCGCTTGAGCAATAGAGAAGAGCCATAGAGTCACATAGAGTATATACCCGCCATTTGAAATAAAAAACGACTTTTGGATGCCGGCGGCATCCAAGGCAAAGGTCACCCCTTAATGTTGCGATAACGTCAAGGATTGAGCGTAGATGATGGAGCAATGGCCCTGGTCTTTGAATAATGGGCGCTCTACATTTTGTAAGCAATTCATATATTTATGCACATGATGGGAATGAGCTATCAGCGTTCTATCTCTTGTTTTGATTTGTTTACAGGATCTCCTCGTGGCAAACAACACCCTCGGCCTCAATGCCCTTGATCAAGGGATCGTTGATATCTGCGGACATAGGGGCCAAGATACCGGGCTTGTTGATGACACCATCCAAGACCAACTGAGTGGCAACACCGCAGGGCATGCCAACCAAGCGAGCCATGGCTGAGGCACCCTCAGGGTTACCGTACTCGAGGATCGTGGATGTGCGGGTTTGCTATCATTGAAGAGAAATGAAAGTGTTTGCAATCTGTCAATACCCGTAGTTTCATGTATATCGCGCCGTACAGCACATTGAAAAAAAGAGAGTAAGTGTTGTACCTTAGTTCCGTCCTTGAGCTCAACCTCGAACCTGTGCTGGAGCATGACCATATCGCGCTCGCCCTTGGCGTACATCATCTTGTCCTCCAAGGTAGCGCAGAGGGTGTCGAGGAAGTTTCCACGACGATGAACGTTGGTCTCCGAGAACATACCGAGCCTATCATGGGAATCAAAGGTCATTATTATTATCAACAGAAGTATAATTCTTCAGTGGCAAACAAGAAAGAAACGCTGCATACCACTTCATGCCCTTGATAATGCGCTCGACTTCGGCACCCTTGATCGAAGACTTCTCCTTGATCAACTCGACAAGGTCACTATGGTGCCAGTAGAAAGATCAATCAGCTATCGTCCTTTAAATTATGCTGCTTTCAATCTTACGAGTCGAATTTTCACTTACGACTCGACATTGCTGGAAGAACCGAGGCGCTTGGCGGTAACATCATTCTAATAAATAAAAAAAAAAAGTTGGGAGGGGGGGGGAGGGGGGGGAGGGGAAATCAGCAATTAAGGTTAAACGATTCCGAGAAAAGAAGAAATAGATCCTGGGTTGTTGTTGTTGTTGTGTTGTTGTCATGTTGCTCGGGACAGAACAAAAATTACCCAGGCAATATCAGAGGCAGAGGGGGCCAAAAAGTCCTGAGGAGCATCATCCAAGAATCCAATGTCGACCAAGGTCTTGACGAATTCGGGGAATCCAGCATAACGGAGAGTTCCACGGAGGATGGTCTGGGCCTCAGGGATGTTGTAACGCTCCTTGTAAGGGGTCGAATCACGGTTGGGGTAACCGACAAAGGCGAAGGCAGGGTAGATGGGGATGGGCTTAGCAGAGGTCATAAGTTCATCACCAGAGTACTCGACAATCTCGCCATTCTCGTAGAACTTGGCGTTGTTCTTGAGGGCGAGAAGGACTCCGCGCGAGGACCACGAGAACTTGTAACCGAGAGGGTTGTTTGAGGCCTCGGGGGCTGGGAGACCACCGCAGTAGGACAGGAAGGAAATGATCTATCAAAAAAAGTAAAAAAGTCGGGTATTTTAGACGTGAATCCTTGCTACGATGGAGTGGATATTGAACAATGCAAGTTCTTACCTTGCCACCCTCGGCGTGAACCTCGTTGATGGTCTTGAGGGCATACAAGTGATCGACACCAGGGTCAACACCAATCTCGTTCATGACAATAACGCCAGCAGCCTTGGCACTATAGGCGTATATCAACGTATCAATACAAGGAGCAATTGGACTTTGGACGTGTCACATGAAAGGCAATTAGCGATAATGGCGAAGACTTACGCCTCGTCGTAGGCCAACATGCCGGGGGAGACATAAGAGGTGGTGACAACGTTGACCTTGGCCTTGATGGCAGACTTGATGACTTGGGGGTGGTTGGTATAGGGGATCAAGGAGATGACGATGTCGTGTTCTGCAACGGCGGCATCCAATGCGACCTCGTCATCGACGTCCAGGGAGATGGCGCGGGTGTTGGGGTAAGAGCCAGCAAGCTCCTGAGCAATGTGAAGACGTCTGGCAGCTATAGGTAACCAAAGGCACAGCGGCGGCGATAAAGTAGGGAGTAATAATGAGCAACGGTCAGGATGGGTCATCACAGCGTGCGAAAGATGGATCTGATACAGATTGGATCTTTAAAAAAAAGCCCCCAAGCTTTAAAATTAAAAGCGAGACGGTTACGTCCCAGTGCTAGCGTTCCCAGCTAACGACTCTTCGCACGCTCTCTCTCCCTTTCCCAATGACGACGATAATGACGATGTTTAGCGCGTCCAGGGTCTGTGACGGGGTGCCCCGGGCCGAGACGCTTCCCTGGGAGGGGTGCCCAACGGATAGCGGTCAGGTCTGACCTGTGAACAAGGTTTTAGAAGACAATCACAGACGCACACACACTCACTCATTTCGAAAAAAAGATTTGATCGTTTTCAAGATAATCAACCCACGCAACACGTCCTTACATCCGCACACGACGTCCACCCATACCCCCCTCCCCTCTCCCCTCTCCTCATTGCGTTGTCCATAGCCGCATCGATTGCACCAATGGTACCCTTTAGTATCAACGGTTCCAGCCGCGCGCGTACATCTTGCAGGCAATCAAATTTTCCACGCGCCACCAAAAAAAAAATGACCCAACCCCGTTCTAGTTTCCAATGGTCGACAATCCTCGGTGATGAAAAGACAGCAGAAAAGAAAAAGAAAAAACTAGGTCTCGTACCGATGGTAACCTTGTTCTCTGGGCGACGGCAGAGATACTCAACGCAGGGCTCGGCAACGAAGCCGGATCCGAGAAGCAAAATCTTTCTACAAACGAGAGATGAGGGTTCGGGAGAGTAACGAGTTAGATAAAATTACGAAACTTGTGTCAATTGAGCCATGGATATCAGTAAAAAAGAAGGGCGGCGCATTTACTTGGAGGCCATTATGGACTTTGTGTGTGTGTATGTGCAAGGCGAAGAGGGGAAAGGAGGAGGAGGAACAGGAAGAGAGAAACGGTCCAGACGGCTTTTTATTCCCCACGATCGATCGATGATCTTTCTGACAGAGTAAAAAAAAACGCAGTCTACTAGTAAGCCACAGTTTACAAAAAGCACAGCGCTTTAGTGCCATGGCTAGCATTCACCTTTTGTTTGTTCATTTGTACCATCACCACAGGACTTCGACACACCATGTCTGTATGTAGAAACACAGCAGAAAGACAGGAGCAGCGTCTTCACCAAGGCTAGCAAATAAGCTGCACCGATATCGCTCCAAGAGACCTAACGCCGGTCTCGCTTCTGCATTCGCCTCCATAGGACAAAATCAGAGCTCATGTCGACATGGCAGCCACCGGCGCTGATCAGTTTGTCGCGCTGTACTACAAAGTATACGACACGCAGCGAGAGGTATGCAACACTGTCCCCAGTCACTGCCGGATGCTAGAACTACGACATATCTTTCTCAATTATTCCGTGGCAACCTACGGAGGAAACCTCATCATCAAAAGAACCAACCAAACTTCTTTGCTTTTTGTTTTTTTACAGGTATTAAACCGCTTTTATCGGGACACCTCAGCGATCCTCTGGAATGGTACAGAATGATACAACTACAATGCTGCTGTGCGACCAGGGAGATCAGAGTCGACTTAATCAAGCACATCTCATCTAACAAACAGAACATATCTCCGATCTTCGCAGGAAACGCATACTCGGGAATCAAGCACTTTTCAGCGTTTTATGAGAAGTTGGCCAAGAGCGAACACATCGTGGAAGCTTATGACTGCCACCCACTGCCATGTATGAAAGACAGAGCTAAAGACTCGAACCATCGCGCTTGAACCTTTTGGATCGGATCACTCAATTGTTACAAGAAACATGTGGCTAACTCTCTCTGCCTCTCTCTCTTCTCATCCACAAATGTATGATTTCAAAATAGCACAATCGCCGGACCCAAAGGCACATTGCAGTCTAATCCTCAACGTTTCAGGAACCCTGCAGTACAACAACGAGAAGAAGAAGCGACTCTTTTCGCAGTCGTTCGTGTTAAGTCCCGACCCAACCGACGGCAGCTATTTTGTCTGGTCGGATTGCTTCCGCTTTGTGTAGACTCGATCTCTGCATTCCAGCAAACAGGAATGTGGCCTAGAAAAGGAACTGACCAGAGGAGTCAGAGTCATCCAACTCATTTTTCCTTTGAGCTGGGCCCAACTTCCACATAATATTGTACCATATATCTTTCAAATAAAATACATTCAGCCCAGCATGAAGAGATGGTATTATGTTGTACAGGTTATGACACGTTAATTTGCAGAGAGATGAAGGTAAAATCGTATGGAGATAACAATTGATCTTTGGAAGGATCCTTTCAGAAAACGTGATCGCCCCAGGTGTCTATGACGAAAGAGTTCAGTCAGTCTCCACGGACATTTTGTTTTTGATCCATGTCCTTTCTGAAGCGTCTACTCCACGATGATTTTATAGCACTTACCATCCGTGATACTGTTCCAGAATCTGTAGAGCAAGGCTACAGAAACGAGATCAAAAAATGTTGAAAAGATAGACCCATTGACACGGCCATGTGTGGCGGCTGCGATCTTAGAGCTTGCTCCAAACAGGATCACTTGGCTGATCGTAAAGGTAATCAGTGCCAAGGCCACGTAGACTACAGAGAGGGGAGCTATTAGCTAGCAAGATCATGAATCACAACTCGCATCAAATACTGAAATTCCGCAGTGAAGCTCACTTACTCAGGGATTTGTAATCGTCCAGTTTACGGAAGATGAGGATACTGACCAGGACCAGGTAGAGGAGTACGGCGATGGCGGGGAAGATCAGTGTCAGGAAGAAATGCGCCGCACTAATGCCATGGGGGTGTCCTGTAATGTCCATGGCCAAATCCAACGACATGAACGTGACGCCTGCTACCCATGCGATACCGGTCCCTACAATGAACTGCAGTGTGTACAATGTCCATACAGTTGACATTAGAAAATGAAGTTGTTGGTTATTGTTGCTGTTGTTTGCTGTAATTTCAAGTTCAAAAATACGTGCCTGGACCGTGCGTTTTGTGCCATCCTCCACAAACTGAAATACTACAGACCACACACCGCAAGGGAGAAAAAGAAACGTGCGTACATGTTTATTGTTAACTTGTATCCAAGTTGCTATTTCCATAAGAAAAGAGAATATCAACAGAGTTTTTGTAGACTCACGGATAAGAGCGTTGATGATCAAAGTCCAGAAAAAGCAAACGATGGCGCCCAGGTGAAAGGCTGAAGTCCAAACCATAAATGTCCTGCTCCTGGGAATAATCCCGCCGATGGTGAATACCTGGAACAGTAAAATGCAGCTGTAGGTCAAGAACAACAAGCTCATCTCTGTCCGCCCTAAAAAAAAAAATAAAAAAAAGGCAAATATTTCCCCAGTTAGTCTTACTATTTCATGCCACCATTACTCTTTTGAGCGAACCCTCCCAAGCCCGAAACTCGTACCGACGGCTCGAAACATTCGATGCGACTTGTAGAGGACTTGGTGTATGATATAAATGATTCCCAAGATACTAGCGATAGTCGTCCCCAGATCTCGGATCGGTGACGAGCCAGTTAGGAAGCACCGGCTCAGCAGCACTGATGGAGATGAAGAAGCGTGTAGGTTCTCGTTGATCAAGAGGTTACATGTTGGAAGCGGGATACAAGCCGAGAAACAGAGAGCGTTATAGTCCCCGAACCAGGATGGCATTTCTTAGGGGGTCGACACCCTTTTTTTTTGCGAGAGAGGGAGAGGGGGAGAGAGAGTGGGTTGTTTTCTTCAGCTGGTATGGTTGAGTCCTTGGTCGAGGCGCTGGAGTGAGCGTGCTGGGTTTTGTTGATATGGTGATGCTCGGTGTCCTCGTCTTGATTTAGACTTCTGAGGGATGGGATGCGATCAGGAGGCAATGGAGGGTTGCCAGCGGTGGTTGCGCAAGTGAAGGTAGCCGGTGTGTAGGAAAAAGAGAGGCGACGTTAGAAAGCTGAGCGACACATGCGGATTGGAAGGAAGGAAGGAAAGGAAAGGAGAAGAATGGAAGGGGACCATTCACCCGGTCTATCGACCCGGCCGACATGCCCATCAATCCAGCCACTCAACTGCGATGAATGGCATGGTGATTATGTATTTGTGCGTTTAACATTTCATCACCAAACTGTTTTCTCGTCGTGGTCGTTGACGCACAAATGCTTTTCATCTTCACGGATTTGGCGGCGATGTTACTGCTGACTGGCTGGCCCGTGGGACGCAAATGCTAGCGCACAGACAAGACAAGGCATAACGCAGGCCTCCTCTTCATGCATCACTTTCTTGGTCTTTCTTAGTCTTTATGCCTTTACTTTATTACAGACATACGTTGGGTATTATTTACTGAAAGAAAGGAAGCGATCGTTTATACTTTATACATAGGTGTCCTGATTCTGAGTATTATTGTACCTGTTGCCGCTGAATTCGTTACTGCTGTTGTTGTTATAGCGACTACGACCAGTCTTGGGCTGATCGTCGTAATACTTGGTATTCGCCTGTGTCTGGGCTCGACTCACATCATTGCCCGAGCTAGAGTACTCGTTCTCGTGCTTGCCAGACACCAGTGAATGCGACGAGGAAGATTGCTGGACCCTACGGGGCTGCTGGTGCTGAGGCAAAGGCATCCGTGATGGCTGTGGCGTTGTTGGAGTGGCCGGTGTAGGAGGGCTCGAGTATTCTCTATCATAGTCCTGGCCCTGATCATCTTGAGCACTGTGGAAGGGATCCTGAGAATGCTGCTCTTGCTCTTGCTGATCCATGTTTCTGCGACGGCCAGATGAAGCCTGGACCTTGGGCAGCTTGATAGGTGGCAAATGGAGTGCTCTCTTGTCTTCATATTGTGTCGCTTTTCCTGTACTCTTGTAGCTGTCTGTCTGATGCATCTTGGCCAACTCCAAATACGACGGCTTTGAACCCGTAGTGGCCCCACCATCTGTATTGCTATTGCCGCCTCTGTTGTTACTGTAGCTGTATGGATCCGCGGGTCGATCGGCTCTGTAACGTCCAGCAACGAACGCGGTCATGTCTTGGGCGCCATAGACCTTTTCAGGCGATTGCTTCGGGGATGTATTGCTGTGGGCGCTATATGTGTCGTCGTAACGCTGTGTAGCCGACTTTGTGAGGCTTTCCTTTTGGTTGTCGTAGTACACATCAACCACGTCATCGGCCCCCAGACTGTGCTGCGACTGATACCGGTCCTGGGCTTGTGGAGACTGAGCACGGCTATGGGAATCGTAGCCAGTATTTTGGTCGTAAGGGTCAGATCCAAGAACTTGGAAGCCATCTTTAGCCTTTGGACTCCTGGAGACATGGCCCATCTCGTAGCTTTCCTCCCGATGGTCTTGTCCATTGTCGTCCCGCTGCGCATGGAAAGAGGTTTTTCCGCGGCTAGCTTGTTTGCCATGACCAGGACGTTTGCTCTTGCCATCCTTGGATCCATGATCGGGGTGAAGGATCTTGCTGCTCAACATCTTCTTGGCAGCATCGGGCACGAGTGCAGAAACAACCTTGGAGTTGAGGGCCGGGTTCTCAAAGCTCATGATCAATGCATTCTTGCCACCCTTGCCCTTGAAAAGATGTCTCTCATCGCGAGCAGAGCCATAGTCGTAAAAGTCGATTTTGGGATCATAAGTCCTGGCCAAGAACAGCTTGAACAAGATAGTCAAGATGGGCAGGGGAAGGATAGCCAGCGAGTGCGTGTGGGCAGATTTCAGGTTGAGGATACCGATCATGATGACTTGGAAGAGGACTAGGGCGGCCAGGAGGCGATTGTAGACAACGCGGAACAAGCGTCCTCCGGTCTCGATCTTGGTTCGGAAGACATACATCAACTGGTACTTGTACGTGAGCGAGGCCAGGGAGAAATAGACAGCTGCAAAAAAGAGCACCAAGGGGGCTACGACGGAATAGAGCAGAGCGACCGTCAAGAGGAACATGTGGACGGAAAAGAATAGCGGAAAGTCAAAGACGTCGGGCTTGTTCATTTCCTTGCTCTCGCGTGGGGTCACAGTGGTCTTGAACCAGTACAAGACAAGGGAAACAAGCTGGAACAGGTCGAGAAGGGCACCAAAGTTGCGGAGCGAGATGTAGTTGACCCAGAACAAACTGGTGTCGATCACATTCTGGGAGAGTAGTTCCACAATGTTGTCCTGTGTGCGGATAAAGTCCTTGATGGCAGTCCAAGTCGCAGCAGAGAAGCTGAAGGTACTGAGGATCAACTTGATCTGAGAAAAGAAACCAATGATCGTGCCCGTGAGAGCAAAAACGATGAGGTTGTTGACCGTGAAGAATAGATAGAACTTTGCCAATGTCGACCGGTCGGTGCTTGACTTTGTGATGTTGCCCTGGAACCAGGCCAGGTAAGCAATCAGCTTGCGGACAATCAAGAGTAGAATATCCATGCACAGGACGGGCAGCAATGATTGCAGCATGCCAGAGACGAACGCGTGATTCTCAAAGTACTCCTTGGAGGAGGGAACCAGTCCAACAATGTGGTCGAGGTTGGTGATCGTTGTCAGCGCACCCATGGGGATAAAGAAGAGCAGTGAAAAGACCACAAAAGCAATGTTCACAATGATTCTACGTGACTTGCGCAGCTGCTTCGGGTTGGCCGCGTTGAACCAGATGATGTCCTTGGGAGTTGGCGAGAGGAAGAGCTCTGGAGGGTCAATCATCTTTGAGCGCTTGCGCAGTGTGATAGCGCTGGACAACTCCTTGGCCACGCGATGGGTAGCGTGGATAGTAGCGTACGAGACGAAGCCGTAATTGGTCGGCTGCGACTTTGAGACCAGGTTTCGCGTCCTCTCGATCTGGTCGGAGAGCTCCTCAATCTGCTGAGAGTAGTAGTCAATGGCATCGACCCTTGTACCACAGAACCTGCCGACACTGACTGTTGGCCGCTTTGAGGGCAGTCTGTTGGGATCTAGGATCGGGTGGGGCACATGTAAATCAAGACTACGTTAGAATCCCATTCGCGCGTATCCATATGGCATCTCGCTCTTGCATATGTAGTCAAAAGCCTTACCAGCATAGTACTTTGCAACAACCTTCTCCAGGGCCTTGATCATCTTCTTGTGCTTGTCCATCAACTCTGGCAGTTTGTCAACCTTGCGTCCGACAAGGGCCTGCACAGGCTTGTCAGCCAAACCCATGTCGCTCATGAATTTGAACAGCTTTTCATCGGTCTGAAGGGAAGAGGGCAATCCTGCGAGCATGATGGTCCTGGAAGCCATGTCTTCCTGATAAGCCTCGCTTTCAAAGTAGCGAATCCTGAACTTCAAAAACGACTTGTAACCGTGGTACATTGCAAAGAACATGACCAAGCTGAAAAACCACACGCAAGCAACATGTGCCCAAAACCACTTGAAGTCCGTGATCCCGGCCATGGTGAGCATGGCGATCTTGTCTGCGGGCATGGCGCCGTTAGTCTGTGCGCGAATTGTTGCAATGACATTGATAGGGATGAGCACGCCACAGCCGACGACGGCCATGATGAGGAATATATGTCGACACATTCGTACGAATCGAATAAAAACGACGGCGTCGAGTCCGATCTTTTCGACGAGCACTTCGTCTGGACAGCTCCAGACGGGCCGCATCCATGAGAAGTATCCATCCTCTA
This sequence comes from Dissophora ornata, assembly GCA_025201705.1. Taxonomy (NCBI): domain Eukaryota; kingdom Fungi; phylum Mortierellomycota; class Mortierellomycetes; order Mortierellales; family Mortierellaceae; genus Dissophora; species Dissophora ornata. The sequence continues at coordinate 123,617 of MU616563.1, forward strand.
GTTTGGGTGGACGCTTACTGTGAAAGCAAAGTAGAGAGGGTCATTTAGAGCGTGCTTTGCTACAGTAGTGATATGGATGGACAGCGTTGCATAGAGGCAGATGTGGTATTTGGGGATGCTTACTCTTGGGGCAACGACTTGTACTTTCGCGCGTAAATGACTATTCGAGTGCAAAGGTGTATGTTGAAGAGTGGACACGGTGAGTTATGGCGGACACGGAGGATTTTGCGGAGGGTTAGATAATCCGACGTTGTTGCTGAAACGAGCAAGCACCACACTTGGTGGAACACATGCGCACGTCCACAGAGGCGTGTCTTCCAGCACTGCAGGGCCATTACCTCCGTTCTTGGGTCTGAGCCAACAAAAGGCGGCGAGTGTGACGAGGGACAGGGCCACGTTGGTGCCCAAGTTGATGGCGAGAGCGGATGGCTGCTGCTTGTTGAGGGCATCGCTTGGGGTATTGATGGTTGACATGTTTGGCGATCGATTGCCGACAAAGATGTGCTGATGTCTGGGTGCGTGCTCTCTCTGTCTCTTTGTCTCTCGCTCTTTCAGGCTCTAGGGATTCTCTCTTTTGTAGGGTCGGTGCAGGTGGAGTGAGCGATAGGAATGGGAGGAGTTTTGGTTCTACTCGGCGCAGGCACAAAGAGGAGAGGCGGCAATTGGGGGAGCAGGACAGGCGAAATTAGGCTTTTCAGGAACAGGAAGGGGGGGGGACCTGCAGTCTCAACAAAATACAGGGCGAGTGGAGTGACAGGCTCTGTTGTGGATGATGAGGAAAGGAAAGAGGGGGGGGGGAAGAGATGATGCAGGGATGACGAAGAGGGGCGATGGAATGAGATGAACGATGAACAAACAGAGAAAAGGCGGGAGAGAGGGCAGACAGGTGAAAATAGTCGGTGGTTTTTTTTTTGTATCGCTGCATTCATCACCTTGTGTGCTTTAGTGTATTACATGTACTCGACACGAATTACACTCGTCCGCCGTGTCAAACGGTTCCACCTTCTCCCCCCTGCAATTTATTTTGGGTTACAAATTATTTCCCTTCCGCTCGTTCCTTACCAAATCCAATGCCCCCTGGCGAAAGTCGCCCTTCCCTCGCAGTGCCCACGCTTCGCTTCCGTAATGTGTCATGCAATGCAGACCCACGCCAATACCGAGAATAACGCACCGCCACAAGATCATTGTTGTTTTGCTCCTTCTGACAGAGTAGCCACCCTGCCGTATGACATCGACGGCGTTCTTGCCAGACAGAGGCGTGTCATCAAGGCTGCTTTACCTCAGGGGAGAGATACCTCAATACAGCACATGGTCGATGATGAGCAGTGTCAGCACCGTGAACACGAGAACGACCTGGACAAGCGAACCCACGATGATGAGGTGTATGTGTTGTGCGTGGGTGTAAATGTGTATGTGTCGTTTGTGTGAGGCAATGTAATCGAACGGTTCCTGTGAACTAAGCTTACTCAGAACGGGTTAGCGCGGGAAATGAGAGGGGGTTTCTCAACTTTCTTTATTACAAGAACATCTGCTAGCAGGACGCCAGAGTCGTTATCAGTCTCGACGTTTCGCATCTCCTACATCTCCTACGCAAAAAAAAGGGCTTTGGAAGCATGTCTCTCTTTGCTACACAAAGAGGTTCCAACAAGGAAACAAGGAGTCGCTTCTGAAGCAACCCTCTCCCTCGGACCAACGAAGGACCACAACTCCAAAATTATCACAAGCACCTGTTTCGCACAGAGACAATTTTCGGCTGTTCTGGGCGTAACTTGTGAGCAAATTGCAATTTCTGCCATGCGTCGTTTCTGATCACGGCTCAAATAGAAGAGTGAGAAGAAAAACAAGAAAAACTCGCTTCAGCCACGATCGAATGAGCTTCATGAGCCTTGGAGTAGCGTGTTCCGATGACGGACATGAATCGCTGAGCAGCTCAACAGCCTAGCACTACCTCCTGTGGGCTTTCTTCGTACAGTACTGGAGAGACCCAATTGCTCTCGCACAAGTGCTGTTATATACATGTGCTGTGTAAGAATGGGGGCTGTATTTGTGGCAAGTGCTAAAGACCGTCTATGATCCTCTCCTCCATCTAGAACCCACCAGCACCAACCATGTTTTGCGACTCGCGCTGCACACGGCTGATATACGTGCGCGAGACAATGTTCCATGCCTCCATGTAGCGATCCATACAATTCGCAACGCACGTCTATTTGATATTTGTATCCCGTTGTCAGTGATAAAAAGTCGTTGCCCATACATTCCCACAAAGTCCGATCCGTCGTCCAGAGCAACGCCCATTTCGGTGTCGCCCAAAGGTTTTTTTTTTTTTTTTGCGGCGCAAAGAGCAGTTGAAGAACGTGAGCGGAAACATATTGAATGCGATCAATTAAGGCCATAAAATTAACCACGACTCACGACTGACCTGCTCGCTGTTGTCCAGCTTGGCTCCGGGCTTGAGTACACACCTGGCAAAGCACTTTTCGTTGATTTTCTATTTCGGCAGAGAGGTGTGGTGGATAAAACCACCAGTTATTCGACCTGAATCATAGTAGTGGCCAAGGGTAATCACGACCTTGTCCTTGACTCGCAGAGACTCAGAGACTACTACGCCGTGTCTCCCCCTGTACATACGTTGATCAGCTCCTGGGCGTTGGCAAGGGCAAGCTCGCTTCGAACCTGGTCCATGACCTGCTGCTTCTTGGACTCCTATCGATTATCACGAACCAGGCTATATATTGTCAGTCCTTGCAAGCGCTCGAGTCTTCTCATTAGCAAGCAATTGAATCCCGGGAACGAATGCCGGCAGACATAAAACACAGCCGCACCATAGAACCGCCGCCGTAGCTTCCAAAGTCTGACATAGCGCGAGTGTAAAAGTTAGTGTTTGATGCGTGTGCAAGGAAACAACGACTGGACGTAAAGTTCAAAGGCCCCCCACACGGGCGCGTACTTTGTAAAGTAGTACTGTCGTCTACGCACGTGACGAATCCCCTCCAACATGCATCATTGGTGCACATCAGGCCTTGCATGGACTTTGCTCAAGACAGCTTTCATTAACTCTCCATCCGCATCATCAGCAACCTCATTCAGGGCAAACTTACAGGACAATTCGACTGCAAACTAGGGAACACAACTGCCATGGCGCCTCCACGATTGCCTCGGCCCTATGAGCTGAACCCGGACTTGAAGGCAACGCTGCGCGTGGAGTCCTTTCAGGTAACAGGGCCAGCATCTTTCAGACACTCTCATTCACGGTTGCAATCTCTCGCTCTCATTCTCTCTCTCTCATACTGCCCCGATCGCGCGTTTTTGCTGCTTTTGGTATAACCCCCAATTGACGTTATGCTATCTTTCCGTGAACCGAACTGATAGGGCACGTTCAGCTCAAAGACATTTATCGAGAAGCTGTCGAGCGGGATTATTGCCACTCGCATCAAAGAAAACTCCAATACCTTCGACCCAAAACCATTCATTCGCACGTTTGAGAGCTCACTGGAAGAACTCGAAAGACTGTCAAGCAAAATGCAAAAGCATACTATTGAACTCGAAAGAGAAACTCAAAAGGAGGAATTGGCGTTCAAGAAGCAGGTCAAGGAGCTTGGATTGGGATTCGAGGTACATCATTTCGGGAGCGGCTAGCGTTTGATACAGAGGATTTTCCATCGTGCTGTAGACAAAGTCTAACATCGTGGTGTGATGATCTAGGACGTTCAATCGAGTTTAGAGAGCTTGGATTCCCGGATTAGCGAGGTCGGAAGCACCGCCATCAGGATTGGTAAGACAGCAGCAATGACGGGGGTTGGCAGTTATGTATCACCCTAAAACTTCAGACACTGATACAGCTCGCGTGTTGCACTGTATTATATAGGTGAGAAGCTGGAGACGGCCGATAAGCAAAGAGCGAGGGCTGTACTGTCGAAAAAGTTGATGGAATACTTTATGCAGTTCAACGATGGACGGTGTCCGGCCCTGGAATCGCTCATGACTCAGCAGGGACTGGATGGCCAGGTTGAGGCAGCCAGGATCCTCCGACAGCTTGCTGTTCTCGCAAAGGAGGTCGACTTGCCCGACACACAAGCGGTATGTACTTTGGGATCGTCAATTCTTTAGGGCACCTTCTATTGACAGTAGTATGTCTGACAGCTCTCTATTCTGTTGCAGGCTCGGGACGGAATTGAAAAGTTCAGGGAGCAATTTGAGACAGATATGCTGTCTTCCTTCGACAAGGCTTATAGACAGGCCGATCCCAAGGTCATGGCGGTAAGAGTAAGAACACGCCGGTAATTAAGGAGACGTCGCACAGAGACAAATCAATAATTGACCTCGACTGCATTTTCACACAAATAGCATTGTGCCAAGGCACTACTGGAGTTCAACGGAGGGCACTCGTGCGTTCAGATCTACGTCAACCAGCACGACTTCTTCATGCTTCACTCCAAGGTCAATGAATCTACAGCTGTGGAAAGCCCTGATCAGTACGTATACAGCAATTCTTTAAAGTCTTGTATTGTCACAGTGATTGGTTCGCTTGCTAATATGGCGTCTGAATTGCAGGGAGAATCTTACGAACCCGGTAGCCGCTATCCCACCGATCGACGCAGGACTGATCAAACTGTTTGATGATATTCGCACGACCGTCGACCAGGAAGCAGAGATCATCTCTATGGTGTTCCCTAACCCAGCAGCAGTATTCCAAGTCTTTATCCAGCGTGTTTTCGGCCAATCTGTACGTATTCACTATGGAGCGTCTGAACCATTTGGCGGCATACACCAAGATTTGTCGACTAACGTTGGGCCAATTCAATGATAGATTCAACAATTCATCGAAACGCTGTTGGAGAGAGCACAGGCAAAGTCGACGCTCGCATATATCCGAACTCTTCATTCGATTCACGAACAGACAGTTCTTCTTGTCGAGGACTTGAAAAAATGCGAGGACACTCTCAAGATCGGCATCAACACCAACATGAAAGGATCCAACGCCTCTGTGGCGACTCAGCCACTCGCACAAACTTTAGACCGTTGTCTCGACGATCTCTTTGTCCCCTATCTTGAGGGCGACCGATACCTGGAGAAGGAGCTGCAGTCGCTGTGTGAAATTTATGATTCGATGTTGGCCAAATTCACAGCCTATCAGGTATGCTATTTCTATGCGATAGTACCCAAGTTGCCGTAACATTGTGGAGACTCAACATTCATACTAACCACTTTAATGTTCACATAAATAGCTTCAAAGACGAGGAGGCAACAAGTTCAGGGCAATTATCACTCGCACATTTAACCAAATCATCGACTCTCCCAACCGTCAAACACTGCCGCCTGTCGTCCAAGAGAACTTTGCCACTGTCAAGAACCCTGAAAAGTACCAGAATATGCAAGTCTCGGATGATGATGGAAATTTGTCTGTTGAAGTCGTCATCAAGTTGCTCAAGATTCACGCAGAGAGTGTCCTCAGGAGTTTGGGATTACTTCCAGTCTCTGGAAGGTAAGTATTGTGCCAAGGGTCAACCCAACTAGCTTATCATCCATGGACACGGAGCGCAATTTTGATTTTTTTTTTAACACGTATTTTTTAAATTCTCTTTGTTTAGGCCAAAGAATACCGCCGTGTTGTTCCAGCTCTTGAACGACTATATCGGAATGCGTTACATCGATGCTGCATTGGATTCGGCTCTCGAGGACCTGTCAGCTCTGGATCCAAAGTTCCCACCTGATATGAGACCCATGAAGCGTGTCAAGCTTGTGAGCGGCATTGTTCACTTGCTTCAAATGCATTTCCAAACGGCCATTGTAAGCCCTGGGTCCATGATAGTTTTGTGCAGTGAGTATGTCATTTGCGGGTAGTGTGTTACGGTTGCTTATATTTCTATACTCTTTTTGCAAATAGCTGCCGCTGACTGTGCCGTCTCCGCAGGTGTATCGTGACACAGTGATCCAAAAGAACAAGTTGATGGCGAGCGTTGAAGACAAGGCCAACGCGACGATTCAAAAGGAGATTGATGTGATTTTGGCATGGTTAGAGAATTGCCTGAGTCGCCAGCGTCGAGTGGACTTTAAGCCCAAGGACGATGAGATTGATTTGACAGGGTTGGCGACGAAACCGTGCATGGATTGCTGTGAGTTCTTGAGGCGCATGTACGATATGATCCGCAAGTACTTTGACGGCAAGAACATTGAGATGTTTTGCACAGAGATTGGTATTGGTTTCCACGGGTAAGTCTTTTTTTTAAAAAAAAAAAAAAAAAAAAAAAAAAAAAGAAAACACTTTATGGAGAGATGTGTAGCTAACGCAGTAATTATTTAATATCTTGTACTTTTATAGGATGCTTCTGGAGCACTTTAAAAAGTTTTCAATCAGTCCTGTAGGAGGAGTATTGCTCACCAAGTAAGCAGACCCCCCTTCTTTCCTTCACTTCTCTCTCAGTTTTTTTCTGGAAGCTATCCCCCCTTTCGCTGCTATTTCTAACAGTCAAAAAAATCACATAGGGATATTGCAAAGTACCAAGAGTCGGTCAAGGCATGGAACATCCCGCAAGTCAACGAACGTTTCGAGATGCTCCGTCAACTCGGTAACGTGTTCCTCGTCAAGCCCGAGATTCTGCCATCGGTCCTAGGTGAGGGATATCTTGCCAAGGTCGATTTCAAGAGCCTTTACCCTTACCTTCAGATGCGTGTCGATTTCAAGACGTCCAAGATCGACAAGTTGTTTGAGAAACTTAACATCCATACCAACGGCAATGGAGGCGGAGTGGAGGCTGTCACGGGTGGAGCAGGAACTATGCAGACGGCGACGAGGATGGCGGCATTAGAGGATCTGACAGGGGCCAAGTTTTTGAGTTATTCGCTTCGATAGACACACACACACAAACATAAAAATGAAAATCAAGCGACCCCCATGTTTGCATTGAACTCCAACAGATATGAAAAACTCATAAGACAGCTGTACAGAAAGGTTGATGGGGGAGGAGATAACCAGCGAAACAACTGAAAGGACAAATTACTCGATTTTGCCTCAGCAGAGACGTAAAAGTAAGGCGCATTGCGACAGACCACGATCTCTTTCCCATCTCAAGCTCAAGTTACCCTGGTTCCGGCTATAGAAAGGTCTACAAATACGACATCAACTTTGATATCTGACGGGGCGACAATCAATAAACCTCATCAATACCCCTATAGCTTGAGAAATAGCATCCCCCAAAACGAGTCGACTTGTTTTTGTTTTTGTGTGCAATTTGTGTGGATGCTCTATGATTCTTTGTTCATTACGTGTTTTGCGTTCTATGATACATTTTGGTAGAAATGGTAAACAAAAAAAGAAAAAAAAAAAAAAGACACATACGAAGGGGCTTATTCTCTTTCTATCTCTCTTGATTATGATTAGGACTGGGCACATTGGACACCAGGTCCTGCCTGACCATGCATATCGTCGTCGTCGTCAGAGTCGTAGGCATTTCCAGTATGTGTCTGAGCGCCATAATCATCAATGTCTCCTTCCTCCAGTGTGCAGTGATCCACCAGCTCGGGTTCCTTAGGGGCAGCTCCTCGTTTTGGAAGCAATGCCTCGAGGGACTACAGGAAAGTGACAGGAAGAAGCAGTTAATATCAAATAATAGAAGAGAAAAAAAGTCAACTGCTGCAGATACCACAAGTGCTTACCTTCAGGCTAGCCGCAGTGGCCCAGCCATCCTTGGGGAACTCGACCTCAAAGGTAATGTACAAGTCTCCCTTATCGATCGGTCTCTTGAAGTGAGGCATACCCTCTCCAACAATCTTCTTGACCTGACCAGGCTTGATAACGTGTCCTGCGGGCTGGTCCACATGAATTCCACGTCCATCCAAATGTGTAATTAAAATCTTGGAGAATCCGCACAGTGCCTCAATCAAGGGGATGGTGATCTTGCATGACAAATCTGCGCCGCTGCGCTCAAAGAGGGCATGGGGTTTCTGCTGCAGGACCAAAATTACGTCGCCAGTCTCTATATCGGGCAGCTGATCAGCCTCGCCTTTCATTGGGATCTTCTCGCCGTTGCGCATACCCTTTTCAATAAAGATCTCCATGACCTTCTTTTCGTTCACGACCTTGGCTCCCTTGCATTTTTTGCACTTGTCCTTTTCGCGCATCGTCTGGCCCTCGCCGTCGCCTATTTTTTTTTTATAGAAAAAAAAAAGGATGTTTAGGATTTGATAGTAGCCTCCGTCATTGATGGCACTAGTGAGAGATCAGTCCTGGAGATAAGACTGGAAGCATTCGACTTACATCCAGAGCAGGTGACCTGCATCTGCTGCATCATGCCGGGACCAATCTGACGGACGACCAACTTGACACCACGACCATCGCAGGTTGTACACTTTTTGATCGCATGGTTCTTGCCTCCTTTGCTAGATTGGGAAAGTAAACAATAAATGAATAAAATAAGGCAACCCGAAAAAAAAAAATGGTGAGTATTTCCTATCCTCGTGGACCGATCGATCGACTCTTATTTTTTTTTGTCGCTCAACACAATCAGCCTTTGCTTTCTGATTCTTCTCTCCCTTACCCGCTACAGAGTCCGCAGACGATATTCTTCTCTAGCGAAAGCTTAGTGGTCTTTCCGTTATAGAGATCCTCAAGCGTCACATTGAGGTTGTGAGAGATATCCTCTCCGCGTCTAGTTCTCGATCGACGGCTACCTGGGGGACCATCATCGCTCATGCCTCCAAAGAAGCCGCCGCCGCCGCCGCCGCCAAACATTTGGGCAAACATCTCTTCCTGAGACATGCCGCCTCCAAAACCAAATCCTCCAGCGCCTCCAGGTCCGTCTTCGCCATAGCGGTCGTACATGTCTCGGCTCTCAGGATCGCTCAGAGTCTCATATGCATGGCTGTAGAGAGAGAGAGAGGGAGAGAGGGAGAGAGAGTGAGTGGTGAGTTGAGAGGTGTAGACGGCAAGTAGAAGAAGCAGCATATGCTCAATAGCTGAGAGAGAGAAAGAGAGAGGGAGTTGACGAATAGTTTACCTGATCTCTTTGAACTTGTCTCCAGCATCAGGGTTCTTGTCGGGGTGATATTGCATGGCCAACTTTCTGTAAGCCTAAATGTAAGCCATGTCGAGTTGGTATTGTGCCCGGGTGAGTGCCAGGGTTCGCCGGTTCCTGAGAAAAGACAAAAGTCAAGTAGGGCTGATCGGGACAAACCTTTTTGATTTCGGAATCGGATGCGTCGGGCGAGACGCCGAGGGTGTCGTAGTACTTTGTGTCTCCACGCATCATGATGGAAGGATGAGGGGTGTGAGATGTGATGGGAGGAGGGATGTGGAGAAGGGAGAGAGAGAGAGGGAGAGAGGGAGGAGAGAGAGAGAGGAGGAGGGGTGAGTGTGAGTGGTGCGCTGTTTTGTTTGTTGGGAGGAACGAAGCGGTGCCCTGTTTGTGGTGTGTGTGGCTCATGTGTGAACGGGCACCCTGGACTGCTTCTTTTTTCTTTGTCTTTCTAGGGGTTTCCTAGGGGCTGCACACCAGCAATGCAGCAATGCGCACTTGACAGCTGCCGACAGGACAGCGATCGGTGTGTCTTCAGTGAGGGCGAGTCTGTTGTGTGCGTGGACTATGACTCGTGTGCGTGTGTGTGCGTGGTGGCACTAGGACAACGACGACTATCGCTACTCGGCATGACATATCCGACATGCGCACGCAATCTACACAAACACACAACGACGTTCTCGATCTACATCATAGCGATATTTCCTTTTCCGGACCACACGCCTCCAGCCCGGGTCTTGCTCGTCTGTCTGCACTCCGCTTAAAAATGATTCGAGACTCCTTCTCTTCCCTCCTTCCCTTCTTCCCCTCCATCCCTCTGCGCTTCCGCTTCCTCCATCCCCCTCATTCCTTCATTCCTTTAATCAATCAACCCCCGCCGCTCATGAATCCCGCATCATGGAAGCCCCTCAGAGGCAGTGCCCTCCGCAATGCCGCTGCCGTCACATCCTCGATCCGATCAAGCGCCACCACCGTCCGATCAGGAGGACTCAGATTCTACCAGCACCACAGCGGTAGCACCAGCATCGGTGCCCCTTGCACCAACAGCGTCCGTAAAACCCTCTACAGCAGTGGCCCACGCCACCACTCCCGTCTCGCTACCCTTCACCCTTCCTCGGCCGTCTTCTCCAATGGCTCTTCCTCCTCAAGATTCGCGCCCGTGGTCCGACGTGGCTTCGCCGACAACGCCGCCACCAAGGCTGCCTCATCACAGCATTCTGAGGCAGTAGCAGCAACAACAGCAGCAGCAGGCGCAGTGCAAAGCAAGTCTTCGGGCTTCATGGACAAGATCAAGCAATTGATCAAACAGTACGGCTACACCGGTGTTGCCGTCTACTTTGGTATCTCCATGGTCGACCTCGCCGCGACCTTTGTGGTTGTCAAGGCTGCTGGCATGGAAAAGATTGAAAAGGGTCAGGACTGGGTTGTCGAACATATCGGAGGATACTTTGGATACAAGCGGAACCCGGATCGCACACATGCCAGCGAGAACAAGGACGTTGGCGATGGCGCCGGTTTTAACAAGGCCTCAGGACTGTGGAGCGTCTTTGTGATTGCATATGGAATTCACAAGCTCTTGGTACCATTCCGTGTCGTTGCGACGAGCATGATTACGCCGCCATTGGTGAAGTGGTTGGTCAAGAAGGGTTGGATCAACGAAGTCGTCAAGAAGGGAGCTGTTACTGCTGGCGCTGCCACTACCGCTGCCGCGACTACGAAGCCATGAAAGAAAAAAAATGAGTCATTGAAGTTTCAGCAGCATTGGCGGATACAATATATAGAATCAATTCATGCTTTTTGCTGGATTACGCAATAGATGCCGCACTGGACTGCGCGGCTGGATCCATCGAAAAAGGCAAAGATTGAACAAAGGCATACATACAGAAAATAAACAAACAACATAGACGTTCCTTCGAGATCCCGTTCAAGAGACAAATGAAAAAATATATATATATATATATCAACACAACCGTAATAAGCGGTTAACTTTATTTCACTTGCTTTCTTTCTCTCTCTCTCTTTTCTTACAACACGGGATTTTCTTACAATGTGCAGCAAAAAAAAGAAAGTAAAAGAAATGGGTATAATATCTATTTGTTGTTTTGTTTTGTTATTTTTTGTTCTTGAGTTTTTTTTTTAACGACGGGCGTTGCGTGTAGGCGCAGGCGCAGGAGCCGTGTTCGAGAACTTGGACATGAAGCTCATCGAAGCAGCCCGGATCAAGTCCTGCCACTCAGCGGTCGACAATCCTTCCTTCTGCTGTTGCCTTTGCTGCTCCTGCTGCTGTTGCTGCTGCTGCTGGCGCTGTTCCCTCTGCTGCTGGTACTGTTGCTGGTAACGTTTCTGGTAAGGGTTACCGCCCGTACCGAACGAGCCCGAATGACGTTGCTGCTGCTGGTACTGTTGCTGGTATTGCTGTTGAAAGTGTTGGCTGCGTCGCTTGACCTTGACGTACTCCTCTCCAGCCATCTTCTCGAGCGCCTCCTGCACCAAATGTTCACGCTCTTTGATCCCGTCGCGGATGCGTTGGCCGATTTGCTGGTCCGAGTACCATCCAAGCAAGTGGTTCGCGCCCGTGGACACGTAAGAGAACGCAAACATGCACGACAAGAGTGTGACGCAGACCACGGATGCGATCACAAGCTCAGCAATCGACTTGGTGAGACCACGCAGAGACGGTATCTTGAGGGTTGGCATCGCTGGGAGCGGCAAGGTCGCAGTTTCAGTTTTTGGCTCTTGCTCTTGTTCTTGTTCTTGTTCTTGTTCTTGCCGTTGTTGTTTATGGGACCTTCGTTTGCGAGTCCTTTCGCTATGATCAGGAGAGGTGGGTCTAGAGAACGAGGGCTCATAGTCGCTAGCATCGTTGATGCGCTGTTGCGGAGCCGAATATGGCTCTTGGAACTCGGAATACTCCTCAAACGCATCTTGGTGTTGTTGCTGATGATGGTGATGGCGGCGCGAGTGCGACCGTGAATGGGGGCGAGAGTGTTGGACATGAAGACGCTCCTCGCCTTGGCTTTCCAGACCCGCGTCCGACGACCCGTCTTCGGCTCCAAATTGCTCCGCGTAGGAATCGCGACTGCTCACGTACGACTGCTCACTGAGTCTCTCACACTCGCTGTCGTCTCTCTCAACCTGCTCCCGACCAATAAGCAGGTAATCAGACAGAGATGACGAAGAGGAGGAGGAGGACGAGGACGAGGAGGAGAGAAGGGAGCTCGAGTCGGCAAGTGTGTCGACATTCAGGGATGAGAAGCGACGTTGCGGGAGGTCCTTGCCAACACTTTGGTTCACAGACACATCTGGCGTTGTCAGGGGCGAGCTTGGATTCGTCTCTGCAGGAGAGGGAATGCTACTCTTGTTGGAGAGGTTCTCGTCCGATACGTCTTGCTCCACTACTGCTTCAGAGGATGAACTTGCTTCTGCTGCAGGTAGCACAGCAGATGCTGCATCTGGAGAAGGAGAGGAGGAAGAGGGCAAAGAGAGAGGAGAGTGGGAGTGCAGGTCTGCGACTACTGTTGGCTCTTGCGTCGTCTGGGCCTCATGACTGAGAACATCTGCGGATATGGTAATCGCTGCAGGGAGAGAAACGTCCTCCGAGGTATTCGGTGTGGTATTTTGGTCAATGTGGGGTTGGGCTACAGCGTTGGGGTCGATCATGGAGTGCACAGCAGGAAGTGTGTCAGGAATAGCAGCTTCAATCGCAGCCGACACAGCAGCCTCGTGTTGCTTCTCCGCAGGCTCATGATTGCATCTGATATTGCTGTCTACAAGGACCTGACTGTGGCCTCGTGTTGCGTTTGTGTCCCCATCCCTGTCGTTGGCGGGGTTATTGAGGTTCATAGTTGAGCTGGTAATTTGGCTATTTGAGCACAGAGAGTAGCGAGGTTCTGTTTATCCGAGTTCTGGGCGGGAAGATGCTGGTCGAAAGGGAGGGGTCTGTGTTGTGGTTCTGCGAGGGGTTTAGAGCGCAGGGTTGGGCGGGGTCAGGGACGGGTGAGAGTATGGGAGAGAGGCAATGAAGGAGGGAAAGAGGAAAGGAGGAAAGGAAGAAAAGAGGTGTTTGTTCGCTATAGCGCTGGATAGGAGGGAAACAGAGCCAGTAAGCCAGTAAGCAGGAGCAGTGTGATTCACGACAAAGTGTGGAATGCGATCAGTTGCAATGAGGTTGCGGAGGGAGCTGGCGATGAGAGGGAAAAAAGAAGAGAGAGAGGAGGGAACAAGGGAGGGAGAGAGAAGAAGAAGAAAAGGAGAGACAGGGGGGGGGGATTGCTGTTGAGGCAAGAGTCCTCTTTTGGCTTATTATTGTTTGTTTGCTGCATGGTCGAGCAGACAATGGTCGATGGCTCTTTTTTACTGATGGGCTTTCATATGAGGGCTGACATGGAGATGTGGGGCACCATCGGTCTAAATATAATAAGCAAATACACTGAATACAGTGCGGATTGACACGCTATACCCCACCGACTCGCGACCGACTGACACATCATCGCTGGAAGAAGAGGGAGGGAAGGGGGGGAACGTGTCGATGGGATGCGATTACATACTTTAGGCCCATGGCTCTTTGTCTGTTTGTCCCAGAAGGATATGAAAAAGGACGAAAAAGGGTCGCGGGAAGAGCCTCTGGGAAATCTTGTTGCTTCGTTTGCATGTGCGACAGGGCATGGCACGCAGAAAACGAGAGCGGGGGTGGGGTTCACGCTGCATGCGCGCACGGAAAACCGATGGAAACCTCTGCTCCAGATCCCGTCGACACTACCAGTTCCTTCCTGGAAACGAAGGGGGGCGGAGAAAAGAGGATACAGAGACAGAAACCGGTCAAGGTCCTCGGCGATATCAACCGTCATTCCAGCGTGATACGATGAAGCTCTTGACCCCATGGACCATCAGATGCAGCTGCGGCGGCTATTCTCGTTCTCTCTCTCTCTCTCCCCTTCTTTCAAACACGAGTTTGAGTCTTCCAATGATGCACGTCCATGTATACACCCATTGTGGTGGATGGCGTGACATGGATGCAACAAACACGATGTAGTTGCTTTCAGCGTAGAATCCTACCTGGGGTGCAGCTGTTTAACTTGTTTAACTTTAACAACCGACAATTCTTCCCAGTGTGGTTATCTGGGATGCATGTTCCCTTCGACCCCCCTCCCCCCTGAGGTTTCGGTAACGGATCTTTGGTCCTGAAGCAACACGGCTACCGCCAAGCAGACAGAATATGCGGATGGGGGATGCACAGAGAACAGCAAAGCAAGGATAGTAGCAATTTCACGTACCAACGATCGACTACATTCAGGGTCACCAACAACAAACCCCAATGATGATTTACTTTTCACAACAGCGTGCATACTACAAGGGTTCCCGTTTCTCGACCAAGAAGGGTGGTGGGCATGGGCGTGGAAATGTAGGCTCGCAGCACCTCTCCCATCAGGGATTTCCTGATTAGACACTTGCGTCGATTATAGCTCTTGTTTTCGCGGAATAAGTGACCACGCTGCACTCCAAAGATGGAGCAGTCGGACAGGACCTGGACCCCTCTGCTCAGTTTGGGGGATGGGAGTGGAAACACGTGGCAGCGCAACGAGGATGTCGGACAGTTGATGCTCTTTGTGAATCCAATGCCGATGACGGAATACAGAGCCCTTTCATATAATAAAGTCACATCGATGATGTCGATGTCAATAGAATTCAAAGATGACCGGGTTGAAGAAGGGGTTGGTCTAGCGATTGGAGATCAGAGGTTGATGGCTTTTGCCGGCTGTTACCATACGATACTGTTCCCCTTTGTTCTCTATTTTGGACCAAAGGAATGATCTCAACAAACAAAAAGCATAGACGAACACCTCCCAAGATGCTAATCATCAGATAGGACTTGCCAAAAAAAAAAAAAAAAAACTTGTGTTAACAACACTCGAAAGCACTCGAGCATACATTCTCGATGGCAATGGGATTGGCAACTATTGGTGACGTGTTCGGTAACAGGCAAGAAGCGTTGGCGGAGAGAGTACATACACTGGAGGGTGGAGTTAGACCACTTGATATGAGCCAGGATAAGAGATCGCCTTCATGAATTTCAAATGGTGATTCCTTATACTCGACATAGGAGGCATCCTCGCAACACTCGACAATTCCACACAAGCCCGTCGTGTTGAGCAAATAAAAGTGAGAGTGCCAACTCCCACAACCAGACTGGGTCCAGATTCGCAACATTAGAGGCCGATGAATGCGCTTTTGAAGGAGTAGGAGTGGGCGCGTATACATGCTTAATGCTTTCTCTCATTACACGTCTTTCTTTCATAGTTTCTTTTGTTCCTTCATCGCACACCGGCACTTGAATATCGGACTCCAGTAGACAATTTAAATAGAGCGCAGCTGGCCCCCAAAAGCAGCTGTCGCGCCCCGCAGTAGAGTCTCGCGGGTCTCTGTTGGTCCTGCGCGCGCAGTGACACAGATGCATAAATTAAGGTTGATACGCCTGGCCAGTGCACACTGGTTCGGGTTCGTGTTGTTGAAACGCGTACAAGTTACTCAAGGTGTTTGTGGGGAGAGTTGGTCGAGCTCTATTTGTATCATGTCGAGCTCTACTCATGCCATGTCAGATCCGATGTTCATCATGGCCAGTTCGATGGTCCCATTGCTCCGCTTCTCTTTCCTCACTCATGGCAATGTGGACTTGATACATCCCTGTGCAATTCCACCCGCCAGGTACGAAGACGAGCGAGCACACGAAGAGACAGTGGTCAATCGCTTTCACGGGACTACAGACATGTCGACAATGGATTCGTGTGCATCGCTTGACCCGGAGCTACTCTCGACAGGCACACATGGATTTCAGAACCATGGCTGGCTTGCATGGACCTCAGCTGAGCAGCGCTTGGATCGGCTGGATTGGAACATGCAGTGCACATGCAGTTACGGAGGGGATGACTCCATAGCTGAATGCAGTTGCTCGTTGTCGCTTTTCGCCGGTGTGGACGTGTGAAAACTTTTTTATTATTATTTATTTTGCACTCCACTCATTCACTGCACTCCGTCCTCGTGCAGCGCACCTCTCATTCCGCTCATTTCGCTCATCCCCATCCCCATTCGCATTCCTTTCTCATTTCTTCCCTTACTCTCCTAATACCGACACCCCAAACACATTTTGCTCTTATCGCAACGTGTCCACATCCTCACTGCTGCTCGTCCTGTTATCATCCTCATCTGTCAACTGCTCGGGAAGGTGAGTAGTTTAGTACAACCCAAGACCAGCTAGCAATCCGTCCACACTCCCGCTTGCCCTCCCGCCCTCCTCGCCCTCTCTATCTCCATCGCTCTCACTCCCTCTCTCTCTCTCTCTCTCTCTCTCTCTCTCTCTCTCTCTCTCTCTCTCTCTTGCTCAGCGCCTTCCTTTCTTGCACAGCCGTGTGTCCGGCTAGACCCTTCTGGCTATTTTCGTGCCACCACACTGTGGGGCAGCAAAAAATGAATGGCGCACAATATTTCACCACATCCCCCTCCCCTCAGTATTGCTGTCGTCCCATTGACTCTGGGAATATGCGCCTTTTCCACCGGTCCGGACAGACGCGTCTGGGCGTGGTCGGGAAAAGGCGCGAACACCAACACGCACGCTAGGAAGGATAGGAGATAAGAAGTGACTTTAAGGAAGAAGGGGGTGGTGGGGATCCTCACGCCGCTCACTCTTTTTTTTTTGTTCGTTCCGATGTGGCGTCAACGCGCGAAGCGAACGTGTCTCTCTGCATCCAGTTCTTGTCTCTTCCTCCCTCCCTCCCCCCTTGATTAGTAGTAGTAGGCAACTTTTGACACGACGTTCCTTTTGAGCGTTGTTACCTAATTCACTCGGACATCGATTCTTCTGATCACACGCTACATGTACTCCTTTTTTTGGACGATATGTGATCTCCTTCTTTTTCTTCTTCCTCCATCTTCTCCTCACATTTCCATCTGCTGTGCCTAACGAACGGCCTTTGAAAAAAAAAAAAAAAAAAAAGCAGAAACCGTGTTAACACAACCCAGGGGGTGGGTTTTATGACGGTATCGATCCTGATCGCGGCAATTTTTCCTTTCTCTGACACAGCGCTTCCCTTTTTTAGGACGACACGGGACATCAAATCTTTTTTTTTAACAACTCAACTTTTTTGAGTCCACGGGATCGACACGAACGTAAAAACACATCTGGAGGTACCGAGGAACAAATACCGAAGCAAGACCACACAGCAAACACCCGGACATCAGACTCCAGATGTCCTCATTATCGCCCGAGCTCAGCGCGAGACTCAACCCAGGAAGGTCTGGCGGAATTCCCATGTTAGATCTCGCAGGCGAGAGTAGGGACAATAGTACGATCACGAACACAGCCTCAACTGCAACTTCACCAGCCCTCAACACTGGTGAACACGACTACGACGACCTGCTCAACGGCGCTCCCGACGGCGTCAATGGTAGTGCTGGAGGAGGAAGAGGAAGTATGTCCACTTTACCACCCATACCAGTAGACGACATACCAACAGGAACTGATGCTGCTGCTTATGGGAACATGGGTTCTAGTGCTGGGGGATCTACAGCAGGAGGGGGAGGACAAGGGGCCGATGTGGGTCACGACCGGAGGGCAACTATTACAACAGGAGTTGGTGGAGTGTCGGGCGTGTCTGAGATCAAGCTCAGGAGGTTTTTGGAGCACAACCAGAGGTTGCGAGAGCAATACGACATGCCGCGGATACCTGTCTCTGAAGCAAGTCGAAGGTAAATGGTGGCCAAACAAAAAAGAGCCATGCTTTTGCTAGATTCAAAAGAGCCATGCTTTGCGAGATCTAAAAGAGCCAAGATCGCAGAACACGTTTTTAACATCTTGCTTTTTTTTTTTTTTTTTTTTTTTTTTTTTTTTGTCAATGTTTACATTACATACCCATGCATGCTTAGCCTGATCCAATATGTCACATCAACAAATGAGCCGTTTTTGCCGGCCATATGGGGTACTACTGGGTCCGACCCCTTTGCCAAACCATCCAAGGGATGTTGCAACATACTATAGCCCCAAAAGATCTTCCTCCCCACCCTCTCAACCCCATCCCTACGCCCACCATCCATCATCGCCTGATAGAGATTTTTTTTCTACCTAACAAGTTGAAGTTTCACCAAGAACGAGCTTGAGTTGGGATGGGGGGGGGGGCATATTTGCGACCAAGTAGAGCACTTGTGTCATCTTGCAATACATAGGCGCCACCTGCGGAGCGTCGCACCACAGTGTGAATGGGGTCCTTCATATTTTGGGAGATCATTTGTTACACCTCTGATGGGATCAAGGGTCATGACCCCCCTCGAGCGCACTTCAGGGAAACTCATTGTGTAAGATAGTGGCATTAAACACGTTGAATCATCATTTTTCTGCAGAGTGTGAAGCATC
Source organism: Dissophora ornata (assembly GCA_025201705.1). Classification (NCBI taxonomy): domain Eukaryota; kingdom Fungi; phylum Mortierellomycota; class Mortierellomycetes; order Mortierellales; family Mortierellaceae; genus Dissophora; species Dissophora ornata. Next base: position 142,028 of record MU616563.1, read on the forward strand.
AGGTCTTTATCGTTGGCAAAAGAAAAGTGAAAAAAAAAGGATATCGACAGCAATTTTTTACATGTCGTTCAGCTTACACCGTAGTAAGGATGCGCGGAAAATCCAATCGACACACGCAGCATATTACACATTGCGTCTTTGCCCAGATCGATCACCGCCGCAGTCTTTCCTGTGGTGATTACTAGTCCTGCCAATGTCTCGTTATTGTCGGAAGATGGTTCCTTGTCTAGTACCTTTCCCAACATAAACGAGGGCTTGTGTCAGTTGCTGTTGCATCACATTGGGCAGAGGTCTTTTTGTAAAAAGAGCCTAGTGCCCTCATTTTGATGAGCTTGAAACAACACTTTGCATCGCATCGATGGAATGAGGTTCTGTGGTTTTCGGCTGTGATACGCGTCAACTCAGGGTCCAATATTCTCGTGCCTGACAAAGATTACGGTGATAGTGAAACGTGGGTGACTTCTTGCACTCACCGGTCCTCGGTGATCTTGGACGAGATTCATCCGAGAGATGTACTGAAAGGGGCGTTGGCCCATGGATGTAAAAAAAAAAAAAAAAAAAAGAGAGAAGAGAGAAGAGAGAAATAGACAATGAGTGGGTTGAGTCAGAGCACGCGTGCTGCTCAAAAGACACTCACTAAATGAATGAAAGAGCAAGCTATGCCTGAGCTACCTGTCGGGCAGAGCTTCTTCTTATCATTTAAAAGTGTCGAGCGGGATGGGCAAGTGCTCGTCGTCGTCTGTATCTGAGATCGGGACGCGCTAGAGAGTGAGCTCGTGGGCGGCGACACCATTAAACCTGTTGGTCAGATGGTCAGATGAAAAGAAAACAATATGTCGGTCCTTTATTTCCAATGTGGCAAGGAAATAAAGATCGCCAGGGCACAGCTTTTTCTCTCTCCATTCAGCAACTCTCTCTCATTCAACAACACTCTCCCTTCGATCTCTCACCTCTCTTCAACACTTTGCCCTCACGCGTCTCATCCCCTCCGTCGTTTCAGTTGGATTACACATCACGGTACGCTTTATCCCGCAAGGAATAGACTAGTAGTCTTTGGTGTCTCAAGCTTCATGTGGACGTGACTGCGACTAGAGCTTTCTCCGACAGTCAAGAATATCGTGGCGTGCTGTCCGGCGCTTACATAGTGATACCCTTTGGTTGAGCAACACCGAGCGCGCTACACTGCTTTGGTATTACCAAAGTGGCCCCTTATACACCATGCTACCTTTTTCATTTCTACAACTAAAGCAAGTGCAGAGGTGTGATGTGCAATGTCGTTGGTTTCGACACTGTGCTATCTCTGTGGCCACTCCTCAGTAGGATGGTCTTGCATAAATAACTGCGACCGGAGCTCTCCGACGCTTAGTGTGATGCCCTTTGGCTGTGCATCGCCGAGCACGCCACACACTGCCTTGTTGGTGTCCAAGGTGGCCCTTTTTGAAGTGATCCCCACCCTCTCCAACTCTAGGCCATTTTGCAGTGTTTTTACGGCAATTGTTCTTTGTTTCCTTGTTTCCTTGTTGTGGAAAGTAACGCGTTAACATTTTTTTTCTTAATTTTTATAGACTTCTACCCCTACTCGTTTGCGTGCTCCTAATCAGCCCGTCAAAGCCAACCTCCCGAGTCACAATTGGACAAGGACCGTGTTGTAATTTCCTCGGTAGGAAAATCTCAACAAGGGCTTCCTGAAATATACCTGGGACATGGAGAGAACGAGTTTGGACCCTTTCTTTGAAACACTGGAAGTACCGATGATTGATCGCGACCCTTATTTTCGCGGATTATATGAATTCATTAAGTTTTATAATGAAGTGGATACAGGAAGGCAACGCAGGGGATTGCTTGAGTGGGAACGGTCGGAGCTGCTGAGAGAATATAAATGTCACAATAAGGTCGATGGCAAACAATACCATCGCGCCATCAACGGTATGTATTGTTTATCACAGGAAGCTGTATTGTCAATACATCAATGTTTAATGCGTTGTCACTTTGATAGATGATGACCTTTTGCAAAGGATAATTTCCAGTTGTGATGACCATTTGCGAAGGAAAGCTTCCAGTTCTGATGGCCATTTGCGAAGAAAAGTTTCAAGTCCTGATGATCTTTTGCGAAGGAAAGTTTCCAGTTCTGAAAACCTTAAGCGAAGGAGAGTTTCCAGTTCTGATGACCATTTGCGAAGGAAAGTTTTCAGTCCTGAAAACAAGTCAGGTGAAGAGTCTACTCTCCATAGCCAGTCTCGGTTATCAACTCGGAACGCTGAAAGTAAGGGACGGTAGACATGATGTTTAATAGCGACCATAAATATGTATATTGATATGTGAACGTTCCCTACGTCTATAGGCCCGACAACGCGACCTTCGCATCGCCCAGCATTGAGTCCAGATTTTCCAACTATCCGCCGCCGTGTGCTAATTGATACTCTTTTTGATATAGTGGGGGCCGTAACTGTACAGAAAGGTGCGTTTGAAGTTTCGGGTTTATTTGGTTCAAATCTGCATATGAAGGAGATTGACGTAGTGATTTTTTTTTTCCCATTCTCAACATTGCATCGACCTTGAGTCGGGTGCCACTTGGAACTCTTTTTGATATAGAGGAGGTCGTAACTGTGCAGGAAGGTGCGTTTGAAGTTTCGGGTTTATTTGGTTCAAACTTGCATATGAAGGAGATTGACGTAGTGATTTTTTTTCCCATTCTCAACATAGCATCAGCCTTGGGTCCAGATTTTCCAACTACCCACCGTGTGCCACTTGGAACTCATTTTGATATAGAGGAGGCCGTAACTGTACAGAAAGGTGCGTTTGAAGTTTCGGGTTTATTTGGATAATTATATGCATATGAAGGAGATTGACGTCGTGATTTTTTTTCCCATTCTCAACATAGCATCAGCCTTGAATCCAGATTTTCCAACTATCCACCGTGTGCCACTTGGAACTCCTTTCGATACAGAAGAGGTCGTAACTGTACAGAAAGGTGCGTTTGAAGTTTCGGGTTTATTTGGGTTCTTATATGCATATGAAGGAGATTGACGTTGTGATTTTTTTTTCCATTCTCAACATAGCATCAGCCTTGACTCCACTGAATCAGCTAGAGATATGGATGGTCGGTGATGTTGATATGCTGTCCAAGTTTAACAACTTCAAGCACCAACAACCTCAATCACGGTTCTCATTGGCGCTGGATGGAATTGCAGATGTTAGCCCAGGATCGGAATTCTCTCAGACTCTGTCTCAAGAGGAGCGGGCGTTAGCCAATGTCATCTCAGTCAAAGACCTTGATGAGAAGTGGCCGTCTCTCTCATCGATTCTTTCTCGAGTTTGTGCTGCCTCACGTTCGTACGACGATGTTGTCAAAGCCTTGAGAAAAGAAAACACCAACGAGCCTATTGTCGACTATCTCCGAGACATAACATACCGATAGTAAGTATCCGACTTGTAAAGGCGCATTGTTATTTAGTTATGATCGAGTAAGGTTGTATATAACTAACTTATTTAATGCATAGCTCCCACTATCTCAAATTTTCCGACCAGGTGCCGAGAAATATCAACGAGCGGGAGGGCTTTGGCGACCTCACCTGGCCTTTCATTCGAGGTGCTTTGACCTTGGCCAATATTCCGTCGCGATGCTTCGAAATCCCCGTGGCGGGGACGAAGGAGAGGAAGAATTTCGGGCGGGACCTTCTCGTGCAGACAGAGGAGCAAGCGTTAATGGCTGATGGAGTCGCCCTCTTTCGGGATCATCAAATCTATTTGGCAGAGGCATCGCTCATTTATGAGCCAAAGTTGGACAAGGAAGTAAAGGACAAATTCAAGGTGGTGCGTTGTATGAGGGATTCATGGAATTCACAGATCAAATCTATCACGCGTGAAGCTGTGCCTCCTCTTGGTTTGACCGTCTTTGGATCCACATCGTTTGGGGACGAGACCAAGTTCTACGCAATGGACTTTGTTGGCACGTACCGGTTGAAGCAAGTGGGGAGAATGCTTGTCCCATTGGACAAGGCGCATTTTGCTTCAAGGATGGAGATTTGTGTGAGGAACTGCTTGAGGTTTGCGCTAGAGTTGCAAGAGGAAGTGGAACGACGCACTCATCTTGTGTCAACCTCGCAGGACCTGACTGCTGCCTGCGATACGATTATGCAAACAAGGACCACTCCAACAAAGGAGGTCAAAAAACGAAGAATGAGTGGGCATACTACCACCGCGCCTTCCGACCCGACCGAAGATTAGCACATGTGAAATACCCCCTCTCCGCTTGCGCATTGTATGTGTCGTATACCCCCCTCTCCTCTTGCGCATTGAATGTGTCGTATACCCCCTCTCCTCTTGCGCATTGTATGTGTCGTATACCCCCCCTCTCCTCTTGTGCATTGTATGTGTCGTATACCACCCCCTCTCTCCTCTTGTGCCTGTGTTCCAATAGGAAGAGAGATTGTTTGTTCTTTCGAACAAATCTGTAGAACAATTGGGGGGCTTAATCTCCGATTGCATTAACAAGGACTCATGTTGCTGAATAAAACAATTGCCCGAAGTTCATTCATGTGGCTAAGCTACGAGAAAGGAAAGAATCCCCAAACAGGGTCCTGGGCTGGGCCACAGGATTTTTTAACCGAAATGGTCGAAAAAACCCTGGCTTGGTTGGAAGTAAGGGTAGAAAAGTACACACAAGTATCTACTACTTACTCCTAGACAGACTTTCCCACCTTCTCACCAATTCGTGTTTGGGCATAATGTCTTACTATATACACTGAAATAAAGTTGCTAGACAGTCCACAAAAAAAAAACCTCGTCAAAAAAAAAAAAGATGATTCAATTGCAAATGGAAGAGTCGCATTAGGTGAGCGGGGGGTGATTAATGAGAATGGAATGAGAATGGGTAGATTCATTGAATTCACTTTATTGATTGCACTGTGTAATGTATCATTGGTGTGCTCGTGTTCATGACCATATGGCACACATAGTGTTTTGGTACAAGGACCCTCCCGTCCTTTGCATTCGGAGGCAGTGTTTTTTTTTTTTTT